>JAJOOE010002885.1:0-43102 GCA_036250405.1 Solanum raphanifolium | reverse complement strand
CAACATTGGCCTTTGATTTTAGCTTGGCTATACTTTCTTTGGTAAAATGAAATATCTTTTCTTGCAATACTGGTGGATCATGTGTGCTATTGCTATTGATTCTTTCATTTGGTATGGAAATGCGATTAGACAAATTGCCAATTTTGAAAGGGAATTGACGTTTCAAAAAGGGGATTTTTGAAATGACATTAGAACCAGAAGATATTTCAGCCCAAGAACTATAGAAATGCCAAAAAGATGATCCGTCAAGTAATGCATGATTACCTGTGCATCCAATGAAAATGCCATCAACAAGCTCTGTTACTTGCACACCTAAAAATGGTTGGGATGTAGCCTCTATATTTTGAACTCCATTTAACGGGAAAAAATCTCGTACCACATGAGGAACGCACTTTGATTGATCCAAGATGTCGTCAACTGTAACACCATCAGCTATGGCATGATTGAATTGAACACCAGCATCGTTACAGTTAATGAAGAAACAAGTGGTTCCACTCTGCTCTGTTGTTGTGAGGCGGCCACAGAATGGAGGGAAGAAATCTAAAACTCGAGATAGTGAAACTCTAAGATGATCAATCAAGGAAGTTGTGTTGGTTGCTTTTGTTACTTCTCTTACTTGTTGAGATGTAGGCATGTAAAAGAGGACTCCCTCTTGACCATACTCAATTTGAAGCTCGAGAATGTCCCATGGTGTCAACTCAATTATCTTGCAATTATCTTCAATCAGACTCCTTCCAGCACCTTTAACCGTCCATGTTGACATGATTGATACCTTTGAGGCCATAGCTTGAGACCTACAAGTTACAGAGGAATTAAGATTACTCTGTTTTCTTTATAAGATCCAACTACATTAAACAATCATGCAAGCTTTGATGATTGACAAAGTAATATGAAATATTAAATGATAAACTATTTTAAAGACAGTGTACAAAAATCAAGGAACAGATAATACTAATTTCTCATAAAAAGAATCAACAAGTTTGAGTCTCACTTAGTATAACTCTAACTCAAAAAGTTTCAGTTGATGGGGAGTTCATAGTGAAGAGAAACCGTGCTTAAATAGACTTAGAGGAGGTCATATACTTATGCACTTCAACAAAAATACATTTTAGCGATAATAAATAGATACATTAATAAGGACTGCTAAAGTCTTTACTGGCATTAGTTAAGTGTAATTAGATTCGCTAAAAGTTTTAGGAACATATACAAAGAGTGCTAACTGCAGTTAATTAATTGCCGATAAAGCTCATTTTTGATATAGTGACACAACAAAAATAAAACTAGTTAAAAAAATTGGAGCCTCATATTATAACGTGTTATGATGAGTATCAATATATAAAATAGATAAGGTCAAAAAACACATTTAAATTATCCCTTTCTTGAGTTTCATACCTAAGCTTTTGAAAGTGTGAGTTTCATACCTAAGTTACCACTGCCACTTTGAGAAACACACATCTCTCTTTTATTACACTTTCATAATGATGTGTGTAATACACTCTTTCTTTTATTTCAATAAATTGTGTTATGATCTTATAGCAATCGTGATGTACCATAAATAAATGTTATTATTAGTACTATAATCAGAGGTGGATCCAGGATTTAGAGTCTCTGGGTGCCAAATAGACTCATCGCCTAAATTAACTTTATGTTTGATTCGAATTACTCGTCTTTTCGATTTATATGACAAATCAATCAATAAAATAGGAATAAACATGTATAAAAAAATTTAAAAGTGCTTGTAGGCTGTTTACGAAAAATTTATGGTGGTTCATATGTTCATTTGTCACAAATCAAATAAAGATAAATATATTAATATTAATTTTGATTAAAAGTCAAATAATTACGTATTTAAAAAAGAGTTAAGCTAAGATAAATTAAAATGTCTGTTTTTAACCTCATACAAAATCAATTGTATTATTTTTAGGATAAACATAAATAGTTATTAAATTACTTGTCAATCAACAAAATACAAATATAATTAACCAATTTTTGTTTTTTTCATTTTACTCTCTCCATTAATTTATAGGTTATTTTTTGTTCTCGAAATCCAAGCTATAAGGTGTATTTTTTTGTTCTTTTTAAAAAAAAATTATATAAACATGATAAGAATTGCAACTAATAATGTTTTTGGTTGAATTACAACTTAGTGAGAAGGTAATATTTATCAACAAACATAAGTTGCAATTCTTATCATGTTAATGTAATAATAATAAATATTTTAAAATATTAATTAAATTTCACGTAGCTTGAATTTCAAGAATAAAAAAATATCATATAAATTGAGAGAGTATGTATATATGTAGGAGCTTATGGATGATTTTCGATTTTGGGTTACATGAAAATAGTACCAAAACTTATATAATTATTGGTTAAAATTACTGATGATCTTTCTGTTATATTTTCTTGTTGGAGAATATTTGATGCATTTAAGTGTTTACGAAATTATTGAGAAGAGAAAAAAAAACAATTCATACCTCTTTCTATTAGTTATTAATTTTTCTTTTACTTCTTTAAGAAATTATAAATAAAAATGATAGTTTAGTATTTTAATCTTTAAGATAAACATTTTTGTAATTTTTTACAAATTTTGTTTACACTTTCAAGAAAAATTAATTGTTAGGATAATGAAAAAAAAAATTGTTGTTTAATTTTGTTAATTGACAAATATTTTTAGTAAAATGAAAATAATTAATATAGGATAGAAAATTAATATCTAATGTTAGGAGTAGGATAAATTAGGCTAAATTTCATTGTTATAAAATTATTTAAAGATAAAAGAAAGTAGCAAATAATTTGAAACAATGGTAAAAAAGAAGAAAATAAAAAGAAAAAGGTCAAAAAAGCTATTATGATTTATGAGAGGAGCCTTGAATGTGCCAGCAGTTTTAAAAGGAAAAAAATGAAAATGTGTCAAACAGGTTCGATCCCGCAACCTGAGGCTCAAACATTTGGCCTTTTACCACAGGCAGCACAGAGTACTTTGGTAATGTGGGTGGCGGATTTATTATTTATATATAGATTGTGCATATATATACCTATATACATAAAGTTTTCGTCGAAGCTGGTGGGTGGCATGGCACCCCACCCGCCTGAATAGATCTGCTCCTGACTATAATAGAGAGTTAAAAACAGTCTTTGTTTCTCTTCTTTTTACTCTTGCTTTTGAAGTATTTGAGATCCATCTCGTTGATTTTATGCAAGTTTTAAATGGCGAGACTCCTCGCAGAAGCGTATCCAGGATTTCGGAAGGATGGGTGCACTGTTACCAAAAGATGCATTTAATATATAAATTTGATTGATTTAAACTTTTAGCTCTTAACACCGAACCGATAAATTTTAAAAATTATAGATCCAAAATTTAAAATACTATTAGTTTTAAACTTTTATATACACATACGATTTAATTATATAAAATTTTAAAATGCTATTTTTCTTTTTTCGAATTTCCAATGTAACACACTTGAAAACATAAATAATACATATGTTATTTTTACTAATGCATTTTATTAAACGATACCTTACTATCTAGAATTTTCAAAGCTCTAAATATAAAAATAAATAAATAAACCCCTTTTTATTGACTTAAACTTGAATAAAAATGTCCCTTTCATTCAAATTAGAAAGAAGAAGAAGAAGTCAAAGTGATAATTAATGTTTGGGGCTCCCTCGACAATTTCTATTAAAATCATATGTCAAATCTCTTAATTAGCTTTGTTGACCTTTAGATTTTTTAATAAATGATCTATAAAATTATGAAGATTGCTGTTACGATATCAAGTTTTATGGAGGATCTTTTACCCCCTGCACTATTTAATAGTGTATTTTAAAGGTATATATGTGTTCACGTGGACACATTATTATTTAAAATGATGCAATATTTATGATATCCTCTATTTTAAAGACAGTGTACAAAAATCAAGGATCAGATAATACTAATTTCTCATAAAAAGAATCAACAAGTTTGAGTCTCACTTAGTATAACTCTAACTCAAAAAGTTTCAGTTGATGGGGAGTTCATAGTGAAGAGAAACCGTGCTTAAATAGACTTAGAGGAGGTCATATACTTATGCACTTCAACAAAAATACATTTTAGCGATAATAAATAGACACATTAATAAGGACTGCTAAAGTCTTTACTGGCATTAGTTAAGTGTAATTAGATTCAATGTCGCTAAAAGTTTTAGGAACATATACAAAGAGTGCTAATTGCAGTTAATTAATTGCCGCTAAAGCTCATTTTTGATATAGTGCCACAACAAAAATAAAACTAATTAAAAAAATTGGAGCCTCATATTATAACGTGTTATGATGAGTATCAATATATAAAAGAGATGAGGTCAAAAAACACATTTAAATTATCTCTTTCTTGAGTTTCATACCTAAGCTATTGAAAGTGTGAGTTTCATACCTAAGTTACCACTGCCATTTTGAGAAACACACATCTCTCTTTTATTACACTTTCATCATGATGTGTGTAATACACTCTTTCTTTTATTTAAATAAATTGTGTTATGATCTTATAGCAATCGTGATGTACCATAAATAAATGTTATTATTAGAACTATAATAGAGAGTTAAAAACAGTCTTTGTTTCTCTTCTTTTTACTCTTGCTTTTGAAGTATTTGAGATCCATCTCGTTGATTATATGCAGGTTTTAAATGGCAAGACTCCTCGCAGATGCATATCCAGAATTTCGAAAGGATGGGTGCACTGTTACCAAAAGATGCATTTAATATATAAATTTGATTGATTTAAACTTTTAGCTCTTAACACTGAACCGATAAATTTTAAAAATTATAGGTCCAAAATATATAATACTATTAGTTTTAAACTTTTATATACACATACGATTTAATTATATAAAATTTTAAAGTGCTATTTTTCTTTTTTCAAATTTCCAATGTAACACACTTGAAAATTTTGAAAGATTAAAACAAAAAACAAAAAGAAAAAATAATTGAAACGCCAAAAGTATTACAATAGGCTGGTCAGATAAGATATGAGTGGATTGAAAATGAGTTTGATTAAATTTTTGAAGCCAACAGTACTAGACGACAAACGACATAAAAATGAAACGGACATTGCTCTAAATTGCCCTACACAAAGAAATAGTTTGTCTAGAAAAAATCGATCATAAGAGAAATCATTGTTATGAGGCAATTAATTGTGTTGTAGAGGCCATAAACTTTGGACTAACAGAAAGTTATTCAAAACATATCATTGAAATGTATTTTGTTGTTGAAATTAAATTAGGAAGAAGCCAAATTCCAAATCTATAAGAGAAGATTTTGCTTTGAAAGTCGATGCCCCACTTTTTGTCCTAAACAGTAAACAATTAATGAAGAAACAAGTGGTTCCACTCTGCTCTGCCTCAAGTGGCCGCAGAATGGAGGAAAAGAAATCTAAAACTCGAGATAGTAAAACTCTAAATATCTTTCTGTTTCTAAAGTAATATAAACTATAAATATATATTTCTATTTAATTTTTAATTAAATAATATATATTTATATAAATATTAAAATTATAAATTTTAAATTTAATTTTCTTAAAATATAATATCAAGTTAAACGATATCATATAAAATGAGATAAAGTTAGTATAAACAAATACTCCCTCTGTCCCAATTTATATGACTTACTTTCCTTTTTAGTCAGTACCAAAAGGAATGACACATTTCTATTTTAAGTAACAATTTAGCTATAAAATGTCTATTTTACCCTTAATAAAATGATTTACAGTCACACAAATTTCTATCATTCATTTTGGACCACAAGTTTTAAAAGTCTTCCTTCCTTTCTTAAACTTCATGTTGAGTCAAAGTACCTCATATAAAATAGGACAGAGGGAGTAGTACTTTTCATCTTTCAACAAAAAAAAAAAACGTTTAGTACGTCTTAGTCGGAATAGTAGGTGAATATATAATAGGAAGTGGCAAACTATTTTATGTGGTGCAACAAGGCAGGCCCCTTACTGAGAATCCTAAGCCACCAATGTACGGACGAAGTTACAGCCTCTTTTTAATTTTTATATTTTTTATACTTTCTAGACTATGTTTGAAATTTCAGAAATACATCTAAACTTAACTAGGTTCTATTATCCAACAGAACACATTTTTTCCGTTTTTTTTTTGCACCTTTTATGTTGATGTGGTACCTTCAACTATACAAGTTGGTTGTCTTTTACAGACTGGCCTACCATGTGTATAAATATTATTTTCTTTTTAAAATATTTTATTTAAATTTTTAAAAAAAAATTAAATTTTTCTTAAAGAATTTTTTAAAAATATTATTCTTATTTTCTTTATCTTGTATATAAATTAAGTTAATACACATTTTTTTGACCTTGTATCGAAACTTTTTTTTTTACCTTCATTCACTTTTTTTCTCTTTTATTTTTCTATTGTTTTTTTATTTTCTTTGTCTTTCGTTTTGGTTTGATTTCAAATTTAATTTCAAATGTCTTGTATTTAAAATAAGTTAATTTTGAATGAATATCAAAATAAGTGAAGAAAATCAAATTAACATAAAAAAAAATTAAAAAGTTAAAATTAAAGGACACTTTTAAATTATATATTTTTTTAAAATACCCATAATGTTGATTAATTAAATTGACCAATGGACATGAATTAATCATTAAGTTTTCTAATGTTGGTCAAGTTCATGTTTTCAAGGCTAATAACAAGGATAAAACAGGAAAAATAGTGTCATTTATACATTAATTTTATGAAATAACAAGTATTAAAGAACATCTATTTTTAATAAGAACGACATATAAATATGAATACAAGAGTATGTTGAATTGAAAACTATAATACAAAAGAATAAAAGAGTTTGATTTGAAGGATTTTCACTTAAAATAGAACTCTAAAACAAAAGAGTTTTAGTTGATGAGAGTTGTGCTTTAAATAGAAGGGCAGTCACTTAGAGGAGGTCGTACACTTACTGAGCAAAAAAAAGGCAATTGAAAAATTGAAGCCTCGCACTAATAACATGCTATGAAATGAGTATCGATACTAAAATCACATATATATATAAAGTAGGAAATTCCTAACTTCAAAGCTAGATTACCATTTTCCCCTTTTTAGATTTTTTTTTTTTTTGGAATTTAAGTAAAATGAAGTCCAAAGGTCATAACTTTTTAATAAAGAACCATGTCTTCTCTAAGAATTCAATGACTATATTGATATATAACTATACTTCTTCCATAAGAGATAACCCACGTATGGTTTTTTTTTTTTTTTTCAGAAATGAAATATTTGTTCTTTAATATTGATCAACTTTTGCATTTGTTTATTATCAATATCTTAAAATTGAAAGAATTTTGTATATTATTGCTCGCTGTTTTCTCTTGTTTTTTTTTTGTCTTCATCGTGAACATCTATATATGTGGTTATATTCTTTTCTTGTATTCAGATTTTTTGAAATAATACTATGCCCACTTAAC
This sequence comes from Solanum raphanifolium, assembly GCA_036250405.1. Classification (NCBI taxonomy): domain Eukaryota; kingdom Viridiplantae; phylum Streptophyta; class Magnoliopsida; order Solanales; family Solanaceae; genus Solanum; species Solanum raphanifolium. Next base: position 35,658 of record JAJOOE010002885.1, on the reverse strand, counting down.
TTTGAAGAACCATGTGATTATATTTTTTTATTTGTGCAGGTTCTATATGATTAAAGTACTGACAATAAATAATTTCTTTCCTTTTTTCTGGTAATAATTTCTATCCTTTCTCCTGGTAATCATTATTTCATTATAGAATTATCGTTTTCATTTATTTTTTTTGGGTGAAAATGTTTACACAACACCTTATGAACTAGCAAAACTTATTTTTTTTCTGGTTGCCTTTATTTTTTCTATTTTTCTACTTATCAATTGTTTTACATTTTAAGTCTCTAAAAAGAGTTATTATTATATTAATATTATTTTTAATAATAAATATTATCTATAGAATAATAATATAATAGTAAACTCATATTCATTGTACTTAAATCTATGAAACATAATTTTCATTTTCTGTTATATCAATTTCTGAATTTTCAATTGGTGCATATATTATATTTCTATTCTAAAAGTGGAAAAATTATAAATTGAAAATTTCAATTATCAAAATGTCCATTACACGTTGTAGGACGTTTTTATCCTTTAATCATGAATAATTTTCTTCATATTCATGTACAAAATTATAAAAACATTCAAAAAATACACCATTTAATTATAATAATTATTTTTATCAAATTATAATGAATCACCAAAAGGCAAAATGAGTTTAGTAGTCTAACCATCACCATATTTAATAGCTATTAATTTTTTGTTTCTTATTTTTTATTTCTTATTTCTTGTGATTCAAAGGGGTAGACAAAAAGATTTATCTTTATGTATTCTTCATAATTAAAATAATTAAGAGTTATTAATTATGTGATTTTTGTAGAAATTAACAATAAAAGTTCATCACAACTCTATCAAAAAAACATTACTGACAATTTAAACACTCAATACTTATTTATTTAGAGTTAATTTTCGTCTCCTCATTCCAAAATTAGGTAGTTTTTTTGTTTTTCTTTTTGTTCCCTTTAACAGTTTTTTGGTATTTTTGCTCTATTACACAATTCTTTTTTGCACTTCCGTCTTTAGCTCTTCTCTAACTAATTCAATGGTGAGATTTTTGACGTGCTAATTATAAGTTTATTTTTTTAATGCAAATTTTATGTATTTTAAGATGTGGATAAAAATACTTGTAGATTGAGTCGGAGGCTAAATCATGTAACACTATAAAAATTACAAAATAGAGGTAAGAATCTTTTGAGGTATTTTTTAGGAATAATGTAGTAGAATCTCTTTTATTCTGCTTGAACTTTAATGATTTTGACTTTCTGATAGATGACGATAACGTCATACAGAGAGGAGTTTATACTACAACAAAAATGCTCAATAGAGAAGGGAAAACTGGTCCCTAAAAGTGAGGTTCCGGTCCCTAAAAGTCAATAGAGACGGAAAAGTCTGGTCGCCACCCCGTCCCTGTAGCCTCTGTCGCTATACGTCATTTAGGACGGGATGAAATAGCTGGTCCTTAAATTGTTTCTACAATCGGTATAAAACCGGTCCCAAAAATGTTTTTAGGACTGTATTTTTGGTCCCTACTAGCAAGAACCTGGTCCAGAAAAATATTTTTATGGACTTTATTTATTGGTGCTTGCATATAATTAAGACCAGTTTAGTGGGCTTTTCAGGACCAGTAAATTGTGGTCCCCATATATATATATAATACAATTTTTAATAGCAATAATCAAATGCATATATATATAAAATTATCATAATCTCCTGTCATATATAAATGTATACAAATACACATTATAATACATCAATCACGTCAAAATTTACACACCTACTTCACAAAAAAAAACTAACATCCTCTTATCAAATAATATAAATGTATAAATGTTGATGTCTTGTTGGCTTTCCAACTTCCTATGTTCCTTTTAGTTTCAGAACCATCAGTTCCGTTGTCCGAAAAGTGCCAGGTACAACAACAATTTCAAGCGATTTCGTGTCCATTTCTGTCAAGCCATAGAGGAGAAATGAGCTTCATGCAAATCCAACCTTCTAGAAGTGGAGTGAAACCCCTATTTGCCTACTGTATGTTTAGCAATTGCCAAAGTCCAACCAGAGTGTGAAGGCCTAGTATCTTTTATTACACTTATCGTCATTGTTGTGTCAGCAGTGTGCTGATGAATCTCAGTAGTTCAATGCACCTGCAATGTTCAAGAACATACAAAATTTGACCATTGTGTTCTAAATTTAATTTTACAATCAAAGGAGCTAATTTGCTAACAACCAAGATGATACACAAACATGTTTATTTCAGATGCTTTATGCAGAATGCAAAGGCTCTTGATGTGCAACTTTAATTAAGTTAACAGCAACTTCTTACAAAGAGGAGTCCAGTTTCCACAGCACAAGGAATAACTTATTTTATTTTAACAATGATTTAACCATGTAAAGAATGTATAATAAATTCTCAAAGTAACCAAGTTTGGATGCCTCAAACCAAAAAATAGAGAGTTCAAATTGCTGAATCTTATTTCATCTTCACTGTCCTAAAAGTATCATCTTGTAAATTGGACCTACACATGCTTTACTAGTTCTATAAAACATACTAAGGAAAGAAGAGTTTAAGCTCATTATAGATATTGAAAGTTTAAGCTCCATATATCATTTTCCACATTATTAAAGAAAGTTGCAGCTCCTATAAATATTAAAAAGACGTGGAAGTAAATCTTATCTTGTCTTTCTATTTCAAAAGGCCAAATAGTAATTTCTAGTTGTTTCAAGTTACTCAATAATTAGCTCGATACATCAAAAAAATCAGTAAGGTAAAAGATAACAAAGTAACTAATCATGAAGAAGGTACTTGCCTCGAAACTCTTTGCAAATGTTGCAGAACACAATGGGTTGTCCATGTATATTATGATCGCTGTTAAGAGGAGAAAAATAGAAAAACTACATATTGCGGTGCACTAATTATTAGATCAGAAATATTGGATGAGCAAAAGAAAGTGATTGGTATTTATTTATTTATAACATCTAACTTTACCGTAAAAAGAAAATGACATAACCTGATGCATACACATTTTTATCTTCAACATCATCATTTTCAAGAGCTCGTCATGAAATTTAGGAACAATCCTTCCTACTGATAAGATCAACTGAAATAGCTAAAGAGTCGACATTCATAATGAAGTATTTGAAAGAGGTTTAGACAAATGACATCAAAAAATTCTTGCGATTTCAGCAAGTGGCTTGGATAGTCAATTAAAGAGATCTTTGCAAATCTACACCATATATGGCATCTGTAAGTGCAGTAACAGAGGATAACATAAATCAAGAATCTTAAATATATTAGGAGTAAATAGAGGATAGTTTTTCAATTTTTTTAATTTCCAAACAAGTAACCATCACCTCAAGCAGATGAATTGGACAACTCTAATAGTTTCTTCTTCGATTATTAGCTACAACTAAGTATCAAAACTTTTCAAATTGGTTCAAGAAAGTATAGCAAAAGAACTCAAGAATCTCTTCTTTGTTAATGTTAAACTAATTAGACAATGATAGAATCTCAAATTATATTACAGAGTTTTAAATGATTCACCTACTTGAAAGATAACAGTCTACACAAGATACTAAGGAAAGGTAACCAACAATTACTTAAAGAGATCTCGCATAGACCCCTACAACATAACAACATTTGGGAGCGCTATTTTCATCCAATCCGACTAACTTTAAAAGTACTTTTGAATGTAAATGGAGAGGACTTGGTCTTTTTTGTGTCATATACCAAGAAAAACTCGAATGAATAGAAAGGTACAGTAACAATGCAATTAAATAAGTTTGTTACTTGAAGCAAAAATAATGTCACAACATATATATCTTAGAAACGATGTCAGTCTTAGAGCTATCCATATTCCCATCCCCTATTCTTCACTATTAAACAAAGCAAGTTCAACAGGGTGAAACATTGTTATAAATTAAAATCATTATACACTAAAATTAACTTATAGGGGAAATAAAATAACATTAACTAATTAAAGGAAAAACAAACATAGAAGAATAGCTTACAAAAGAAAAGACTAGAACTAGGGACATCAAACTTACAAACTCAATGCTAACGCTTCTAGAAGCTCTTTCAGCCATTGATGTGCTTCATTCTCATCTCATTGTAGAGGCTAAAGTGGATAAAACACAAGCTCTTTCTCTTAAAATATCTTTGCAAACATCCTGTCAATACTTATTTATCTTTTTCAGATTTTCTGTTTCTATCCATTTTTATCAAGTTCTAGCTGTAAGATTCGTTAAGCTAGCTGCAATGCTTAAAGAGAACATACAATAAAGAAACACAAGAGTCTCCAAATGTGTACATCCATATCAAGAAAAATTCAACCAAGTCAACAACTCAAGATCATTCATCTACAGGTTCTCATAAAGTAATCTTGTTTCCTAGGACAACAAAATAGCTAAAGTGAGTAGTATAAATAAATTGTCTGCTTGATTTTTTAAAAAAAATAGTCAAGGTAACCAAACTAGAAAACCTAATGTATTAGAATTCAACCAATTCACCTCATAGCAAAACCCACAATTATAGCCCAACCCATGTTTTCTTGGCCATCCAAAAATGTTTCTGGAAGACTAATCTCTCATATTTACTTCCTCTGTTTATTTGTCTCACGTTTTTACTTTTTAAGGAAAAATTTACAAAACCTTGGTGCAAGATTGCAAATGAAATAGTTTATAACTTTGAACATATCAAAGAAAATTTATAATTTTATTTTCTAAGTTCCGAGTATACTTGCTCACCATCCCAAAAACGTAAGACCTCATACTTGTATCTTAAAGGATATTTCTAAAAAAAATACTTTTGTTCCCTAAAATTATTTACTCATACGAACCAAACAATGACAAGGAGACATTTTCATTCCCAAAATTCTCATTCCGCTAAAAGCCCTTTTTAATATCTAACCTACCATTCTTCACAGCAGGTCCAACACGCCAAGTTATAGACTTCATGCCATAACGATTAGTATTAAGAAGAATGAGTTTCAAAGACTATCAATTTCAACAATCAAAGGTTTAGCCAGAAAGAAAATTCTTGATTTAAACCCAAAAATAATAAGACGGAGAAAATAGACAAACCTATTATGATAGACATTTCTTGTAATTTGATTCATGAATCTTCAGCCATTTAGATAGATACCTGTTGAGACTTCAGACTTTCAAAGAGGAAGAGTCCATTTTTAGGTATTTAAATGTTTTATTATAAATGGATAGAGAGGGTAGGGTTTTATTATATAAAGGAGGAGCGATTTGTAAATAAATTTAGCATTTAGGGACGAGATGTATATGTAATTTGGAACCAGATTTTGACTCTTCGCTAACTCGAAAAATAAAAAAGGAAATTCAAGACCAGAAAAAAAGTCGTCTTAATAAGTATACTTTTGGGACCCGATAATAACCCTATCCCTAAATATTGGTCTTTATTAAGCAGTTTTCTTGTAGTGTCAACCGTTATCCTCCTATCTTTGCCATTCACGAGTACCTTAAAACCTACTAACACTTGACTACCACCCCCTAGTCCATCACCCTCCTTTACTCTGTTTCTTGATCATAACTTAACTACTCTATCTCGTAGAGGAGTTATCGATTATAGCCAATACCAACCCGGCCAGCCACTCACGACATACCCTCGCTTCTTCTGCATCACAATTTAACCCTTGACTACACAATATACCCTCTCTAGTCTCGTGAACTATTTCAAATACGAATCCCCTTCCCAGGTAGGATCTAACTACGATTTAGATCATAAACACTACTCTACTCCTCATTAATTAAGAACACAGACATCCCCTCTAACCATATTCCATAATAACACCTGGACCCTCGGTCTTCTCTTACCAGACTACATATCGGTGGGCCCGCTAATTCACAATCAATTCCAACGACTAGATATAAGCCATTTAATTACAACACAGTAAACACACATATACAAGATGCATAATTCAATTATATTTTAAGGTTACGTATAATTTCCCAATGGCAATAGCAGGTAGACATAAATGTCATGATCACTAATCGATCTCTCATGGAACCCACACCCAAATTGTTAGTGTGTTGGAATGTGACACCCGATCCAATATATATGTGTCGGAATGTAACATCTCGCAATTTGAAATAACTAGAAAGAAGATTAAAATCTGGAAATAGTCATTTTTGGAAAGTATAAGGAAATCTGGAAAATTTAAAGTAAGTTAAAGTGAGTTTTTGGACAACTTCAAATGACCATAACTCCTAGGTCAGGATGAGTTAGTGTAGTTCCAGATATGGTTAGAAAGCTCTTGGAATGGTCTTTCCAACGCCGCCAAGTTTGCACAATTTCGAGTTTGTATGTGTACATTATGCCTTTCGGAAGTTGGGCTGTTGGATTAAGGAAAGTCCAAATCCGGATTTGTGAAGGGTAAACTAGTCTTTTCCTTACCTGATTTGCCTATTTCGTTTTTAGGAATTAATTTGGGTAAAAAAAGACTTTATTCAGTTTAGAAAAATTAGAATTACGCTAGGGCTTGGAGAGGAGAAGAAACAAGAGAAAAGAGGAGAGAAATCAAGAAATCGTCAAGAACGTTCAAGCTTTGCGAGTGGAATTCGTCGGGGGTGATCCCTACAAGGTATGTGAGATCGCATAGTGTTGGGTTAGTTCATCCACATGCCAAACTTGTTTCAATTCAGCAAAATTGGAGTTATTGCTCAGTTTATCTTTAGTATGCTTATGATTATGCCAGCAGGGTTAGCTTGGGGTCACTCGTGATCCTAGGTCCCGTGTCCGCATCCAGGGGGTAGCCTCAGGGTGTGACATTGGGGACAGTGATAACAATAGGGGGATTGGCAAGAGCTTGAGTTGCCTGAACAGAGGGAAGCACTCCAGGACCAATCAATCCTTTCAAGAACGACATAATTTATTGAGCTAACACTGGGTCTAAGGGAGGAATACATGTAGTCTCAACCTGTACCTCTTCCTCTTTTCCAACATTCTCCTTATTCTAAACCTTTATATTCTCATCTACCACTTCATGATGCGCAAGAGGGGCCTCATTTCTGGGAGCATTCTCAATTGGTGCCACACCCCTAGTAGGCGCTATCCTTCCTTGGCCTCTACCCTTAGCTCTTCCTCTACCTCGGCCTCGGCCGCGACCTCTTGTTGCAGATTCCTCAGCTGGAGCATTGACGGGAGCTACGGGCTTGATGCCGTTGAACCTAGTGTTAACCATCTGCGGACAGAAGAGTGAAAGAGGTTAGATACCAATTTGGATCGCCAGATACCAATTGGAATCAAGTTATAGCAAGAAATGAGATGAGAAAACAGAGAGATTTCCTAAAGACCTATAGTCTCTCAAACAAAAGTACAGACGTCTTCGTACCGTTCCGCAAGACTCTATTACACTCATTTTGGTACATCGAGATCAACAAACCTGAGCTCTGATACCAACTTTGTCACGACCCAAACCGTCGTGATTGGCACCCACATTAACCCTCCGATGGGAGAACCATTAATACGAATTAGCTAACCAAGAACTACACAACATAAACTAAACTAAGGCATTTAAAGTTACGGAAGCAGGTTGAAATGCTAAAGGAAAAATAGAGTTCCCATAAACTCCAAAAGTCTAATCAAACAAATGCGGAAATAATGCCTAGAACCTAAAAGTCAATGTACCAAAACTCTAACAAGGATCATAAATCTAAGGAATTGGGTACAACCCAATTAAATATACGAAAATCTAAAGTACTAGTCTAAGTATGAAAGTATGAACATAAACAAAAAGAGAACTCATGGCAGCCCGAAAGAACTGGCTCACCCTTGAATTCGATTGGTCACTGATCTTCTAAGTGAGGTCTGTCAATAGCCGCCTGAAGATGCCTTGTACTCAACAAAGAAAGAGCAAGTGCAGTATCAATACACAACCACAGTGTACTGGTAGGATCACATGGCTATCCCAATAGGCGAAAAATATATATAAGTCATTACAACAATAATAACCATGCATACACCGAACATATACAATATCAATTATCACTTACAACAACGTACAATTTTACAATCTCAAGATATACAATTATGTTAAGTCATTGGTCCTCTCACGGAACCCACACCCAAATTGTTAGTGTACTGGTACGTGGTACCCGTTCCAAGTTAGTGTGTCAGATTGTGACACTCGTTCCAATGTTTATGCTGGTATGTGGCAACCGATCCTAGTTAGTATGTCAGAACGTAACACCTGATCCATTCAACAAGCCACAATCACAATCACAATCACAATGTACATTCTCATAATCATATAATCAAGTCATGATTCATGCATACAATTATTCTATCATCCTCATTTACTATTAGTGTGATCAATAATGCATCATTCGCATATATACATGCATCATAATGAAGTAATTACAAATACATATCACACCAACATGAAATCACAACCATCACCTACCTCGAACAAAGTTGGAATTCCCTAAGAAACTTGATTCTTTCCTCTCCAGATTATTTCCGCTTGTTCTTGGTCTACAAATAATCAATATAACACGAGGATCAATAAACGGTGTCTAATTACCCAGATTACAATCAACTCTATCAACCCTAGATCAAACCCATGATCCCAATATCCAAATTAGTCCTTTTTCCACCATCCAAACAGTTCCAAAACCCTTCCCCAACAATAATTACCCACAAAACTAAGTACTACGGATCGAAAAAGTAATTCGGGGAGTGAAAACCTTACCTTTAGCCTCAAGAATGGTGGAAAACTGTCAACAAAACACCTGGGGTCGTTCCATAGCTCTCAAAGTCGAAAAAGTGTAGAATAAAACGTTTTTGGGGTTTATTTTCGACTTAATTGGTGACTGTCCCGCCATGGCGAGCTTTGTCCCGCTAGAGCGGCCGTGCCCTGGCGGGAATAATCCCACCACAGTGGTTTGCACGGAACCAGTAAGTCGAATGAAAAGTTCCAAACTCCCATTTCACAACACACCTTCAACCCATGACACTCAGAAACTACCTGTTCATACTAAGATCGGTTTCGAAAGTTCTACTCGCTCGAATTCAGATTCGTAAAGTGGCACGGGTTCCTTAACGTCTTAACTATATACTCATGTGATCAAAATCATAATTAGATCACCCAATTGTTACCAGATTTCCCTAGACCTTACTTACTCCGATTTCGTCCAAATCTGGACTAAGTTGGGAAATTCCAACTTACTACGAAAAAGTTTTTCGACCCAAAATTTTCCCCGTTGGCTTTTCTATAACGACGAAAACAGGTCCTTACAAAGATATTCATATTTATTCCTTTTTTAAAAGTGTTTGACTTTGACCATAAAATAAAATTGAATTTTATTCTTTGTATCATTGTATTAGGATCATAATTTATTAAAAATTAATTTTCTTACTTTGAAGTATGTATTGATTTGCACTTAGACCACCATTTATTTTAATAATAACAAATTGAGAAGAATAATGAATAAACAAATGGAAAAAATAAATTTATTATGTATTTCTTTTATGGTAGAAGTTTTAGTAAGTTCACATATAAAATAAAATAAAAATTGAATATATCTTTGTTTTATAACTAAGTTTTAGAAGTTCACATGTAAAAGATTGAGATTTGTTAGGTAAGCAGTTCTTTTAGAGATACGTGTAAGCCTTAGATACTGTTAAAATAATTATAATACCTTATGCATATTAAACTGTGAAAAATTGAATATTAAATTTGAAATTTTAAGACAATTAGTGAGTAACATATAGTCTTTTATAAACTCGTAAGTTCTAATCGTAATATGTAAGATAGGCCATAGCCGTAGAGTTTTGTTATTCAATCCCAAAACTCAAATGTGATTTACAATACATTAAGAATTACCTGACCTCAAAAATTTTCCCAGTTTTAGGTCCTAAGAAGAAAAAATACTCTCTGGGTTGAAAGCTTCTTTGTTGAAAAAGTTTTTCGTATGTGATAAGCATAGCTCAATTTCAAACAAGCATATCTCCTAAAATATAAAAATATATGTGTGTCGTAACTTATCAAATCAAAGGTATTTGATTCTAGTTTTCATCCCAATAAATTATTTGTCTATTGGATGTATTTACACAAAGGTATGTGCATTTTACTAGAGATTGTCTTGCTGCGCAGCCAGCCGCCCACACTGTAAATTGCGTGATAGCGCAATGAATGTTGTGGCTACTGCTTTGTTATGTGCTAACTGAGCGTCCTTAGAACTCCTTAATTTTAAATATTATAAAAATATTTAATCAAAAATTTGAGAAATATAGTAAATGATAATTTTATCTATTTTAGAGTTTTTTAATGAAGGGTAAAAAATCTTATCAACATTTCTAATAACCTTCATTCCTTTAATATAATATATGTAGACAATAAAAATAGATCAAAATCCATAAGTTGGAAATCCTACCTTATGGTTTTGGACTTATAAATGACTTTTAACTTATAAGTAGATCCTATTTCTACGAAAGTTGAGTCTTATAGTTCTGTTTTGAAATGTCAAAGAGTATGCTATGAAATCTATGCCAATCAACAATTAATTACCATACACTAAATAAATATTTTTCATTCCATTCCATTTTAGACATAAATAAACATTAAGCCATAAATATTACGAATTTTATTAGGGATAGTTTATCCATACAAAACTATAGTTAACATCATTGTCACGACCCAGACTGCCATGATTTACACCTACACCAACCCTATGGTGGGAGAACCATTACTACAACCCAACTAAGTAACTTATGAAAAACTAAACATTTAAAGATACGGAAGCAAGTTTAAATGTCTAAAGAAATGTGGAGTTCCCATAAACTTCGAAAGTTTAACAAAGCCAACTACCAAAACATTTGCGGAAAAACAACTCCTAGAACCTGAATGTCATTGTACCAAAACTCTAATTTCAAGAAGTCTAAGAAAAGAGGTACAACTCCAACCAAGCATAAGAAATATCGAAAGCACTAGTCTGAGTCCGAAGAGAATGAACTAAACAAAAAAGAACCCATGGAAGCCTGGAAGAATTGGCTCACCCTTGAATTCTGTCTCGATCAGTGACCTTCTAACTGAGGTCTGTCAGTAGCCACATCAAGACGCCCTGTACTCAACAAAGAAAGAGCAAGTGCAATATCACTACATAACCACAGTGTACTGGTAGGATAACGCGGCTACTCCCATAAGCGCAATCTACAACGAACAATCACAACATAGTAAGCACACATATACATAATACAGTTCAGTTATCATTTCAGAGCAACATACAGTATCCAATTATCAATGACAAGTAGACATAAACATAATAATCACAAGTAGTTCTCTCATGGAACCCATGCCCAAACTGTTGGTGTCAGAACGTGACACCTGATCCAATGCATGTGTCAGAACGTGACACCTGATCCAATATATGTGTCAGAACGTGACACCTGATCCAATGTATATGTCGGAACATGACACCCAATCCAATCAACACAACCACAATCACGATCACATCCATAATGAACAATACTCAAATCATACAATCAAGTAACAGGTTCATGGCATGTATTGTTCACACATAAACATTTCATTAGGTTCGATTCACATTTCCCTATTCACATACACACATGCATATAATGTAGCAATCAATCGACATACATCACACACACATGAAATCAAACCATCACCTACCTTGAAACCAAGCTTGAATCCTCCTAAGACACTTGAGCCTTCCTTTTCCAAATTTGTTCCGTTTGTTCTAGGTCTACAAACGAGTAATTTACACAAGGATCAATAATTAAGGTCTATTTTACCCGGATTATAACAAACCCAATAACCTAAGACCAAACTCATCATCCAAATGTTCAGCTAGGGCTTTTCCCCACCATCCACTTCAGGCCAAAACTCTTCCTTACCGAAGATTTTAAGTTCTAGGAATCCAAATACAGATTAGGGGAGTAATTTCCTTACATTTAGCCTTAGAAATTGTGGAAACTATGAAGAATCACCCTGGGTCGCCTTCTAGCTCTCAAGAATGAAGTTTTGAAGAAAATAAAGATATTGGGGTTTTTCCAGACTTAAATTCGCGACTGTCCCGCCACAACGAGACCCAACCCGCCACAAGCCTAGCGGAACTAACCCCTCCCTGGTGGCTTGCACAGAGACAGAAACTCAAAATTTGAGTTCCAAGCTCCCATTTTGCAACACACCTTCAACCCTTGACATTTAGAAACTACCTTTCACGCCTAGATCAATTTCGGGAGTTCTACTTGCCCGAATTCGATTTCATAAAGCAATATAGACTTCTTAACATCTTAGCTATCTACTCATATGATCAAATACATAATTAGATTCCCCTTCATTACCAGGTTTCTCAAGACCTCAGTTGACTCAGATTTCGTCCAAGTCTTGCCTTGGCTAGAAATTTCCAAGTTACTACTCAAAAATTTTCTGGGCCAAATTCCTTCCCCGTTGGCTTTTCGATAATGATGGAAACCGATCGTTACAATAGATACCAATTTACCCATCACTTGTCTCCAAGTGACAAACTAGGAAAAATTGACCAAGGTAAGAGTAGAGTAGTACTTATATCATCGAATAATTAGATACTTATCTCGCATGTCCTTCTCGGTTTCCCAAGTAGCTTCCTCAACCGGACGATGCTTCCACTGAATTTTCACAAACTTAATCTCCTTGATCTTCAGCTTTCAGATATCATGATCGATAATTGCAATCGGTTCCTCCTAATACTGAAGGTCTTTGTCTAACAAATTGAGTCCCACTTTATGATGTAATCTTCATCCCCATGATACTTCTTCAACATGGACACATAGGACACTGGATGTACTCCATATAGGCTAGGTGGTAAAGCCAACCTACAAGCCACTAGCCCTACACAGTCAAGAAATTCAAATAGACCAATGGATCGAGGACTAAGATTTCCCTTCTTACCGAATCTCATAACTCTTTCATGGGTGACACCTTTAAAAGAACTTGATCACCAGCCTGAAATGTCATGTTCCTTACCTTACTATCCGCATACTTTTTCTGTCGACTATGGAATGCTAGAAGCTTAGCTTGGATACTTCTCACTTTATCCTGAGCATCCTTCACTAAATCAACCCCCAACGATTTCACATCTCCAGCCTCAAACCACCCTATGGGTGATCTACATCCAATCCCATAAAGTGCCTCAAACGGTGCCATGTCAATGTTAGAGAAGTAACTGTTATTATAGGAGAACTCCCACAACGGTAGGAACTTATCCCAATGCCTACAAAGTCAATCACACATGCCCTCAACATGTCCTCTTACACTTGAATCGTTCTCTCTGACTTCTCGTTCATCTGTGGATGGAAAGTTGTGCTAAAAGCGAGTTGAGTGCCCAACTCCTCATTCAATTTTCCCTAAAACTTGGATGTGAACTGCGTACCACGGTCTGAGATAATAGAAATGGGCACCTCATGCAGCCTCACTATCTCTTTCACATAAACTTTAGCCAACTGCTGAGCATTATAGTCTACTCTGACAAGAATAAAATGGGCTGAGTTAGTCAGTCGGTCAACCTCTACCCAAATGGAATCATACTTTCCTAAGGTCTTGGGAAGACCAACTATGAAATCCATAACTATCCTCTCCCACTTCCATTCCGAAATAGGCATTTGCTGAAGCAAATCTGCAGACCTGGTGCCCATACTTTACCTACTGACAGTTTTGACACTTAGCCACAAACTCAGCTATGTCTTTCTTCATATCAGGTCACCAATAAAGGCGTTCCAAATCTCAGTACATCTTGGTCACACCTAGATGAATGGAATACTGTGAACCATGGGATTCTGCCAACATCTTCTGAATCAAGTCATCCACTCGGGGAACACAATGTATCAAGAACCACATCTTGTGCCTTTCCAGACACTATTTTCTTTCTAAGGTCATTCGAACTCTCATCCTCAAACTACTTGGCCTTTATCTCCTCAATGAAAGTGGGCCTAATCTCAATGCTAGATAACACCCTACCTCTCTCTGATATGCCCAACTGCATGAACTTAGACTCCAAAGTCTGAATCTCCTTTGGCAAAGGTCACTTGGACACACCCAAGGAAACTAAACTACCCATACTTACCGTCTTTCGGCTTAGTGCATCCGCCACTACATTTGCCTTACCCGGATGACACTGGATGGTAACATCATAATCCTTGAGTAACTCCATCCACCTTTTTTGTCTCAAATTAGATCCTTTTGAGTGAATACATGTTGTAGACTACGATGACAGTAAACACCTCACACTTGACATTATAAAGGTAATGCCACCAGATCTTGAGAGCAAACACTATCGCTGCCAACTTCAAATCATGTGTCGGGTAATTTCTCTCATGCATCTTCAATTGTCACGATGCATAAGCTATGACATTTCTTTCCTGCATTAACACATCATCCAATCCCGAATATGAAGCATCACAATAAATAACGAAATCTTCATCTTCAATCGGCAGGGTCAGAATAGGTGTTGTGGTCAGAAGAGTCTCGAGCTTTTGGAAGGGCTCCTCACATTTGTTGGTCCACTTGAAAGGCACCTCACTTTTTGTCAACCTTGTCAAATGCGTGGCAATAGAAACAAAGTTTTTCACTAATCGGCGACAGTAACTATCGAGCCCCACAAAACTCTCAACTTCAGTCACAAAGTTAGGCCGAACACAATTCTTAACCACTTCAATCATTTGGGGATATATCGTTACCCCTTCATTTGAAACTACATGCCCCAAAAAGGCAATTGAAGTCAAATAGAATTCACACTTGGAAAATTTGGCATACAATTCATGTTCCCTAAGAACACCCAAAACAATATGGAGATGGTCGGCATGCTCTTCCTTACTTTTCGAATAAACCAAAATATCATTAATAAAAACGATAACAAAATAATCCAGGAATGGCTTAAACACACCATTCATCAAACTCATGAAGGCAGCAGGCACATTATTCAATCCAAATGACATCACTAAACACTCATAGTGCCCATAGCATGTCCTGAATATCGTTTTGGGTACATCCTCATGCCTAATCTTTAACTGATGGCAATCAGACCTTAGATCAATCTTAGAGAAAACTGACGCACCTTGCAATTGGTCAAACAGATCATCTATCCAAGGCAGTGGATACTTATTTCAAGTGGTGACCCTATTCAACTGCCAGTAGTCTATGCACATCCTCATACTACCATAATTTTTCTTAACAAACAAGACAGGAGCACCCCACGGGGAAACACTAGGACGGATGAAACCTTTATCAATAAGCTCTTGGATTTAAGATTTAAGCTCTCTTAATTACGGAGCCATGCAATAAGGAGGAATGGAGATGGGGTGAGTGCCTGGTTCCAAGTCAATACAGAAATCTATATCTCTATCCGGGGGGATACCAGGTAAATCGGTAGGAAACACTTCCTTGAATTCAGACACTATAGGAATTGACTCAATAGAGGGAGACTCAAGCTTCACATCCTGAATATGAGCCATATGTGCCAAACACCACTGCCCCACCAGTTTCCTAGCCTGAATGAAGGATATGACCTTAGCTAGCTTAGGCTTGTACACCCCTTCCCACTCTAACTTTTCCCTACCCGGGATCTCTAGAGTCACATACTTAGCATTACAATTAAGCACAACATAATATGGAGACAACCAAGTCATGCCTAAGGTTATATCAAAGTCAGTCATATCCAGAATAACCAAATCAACTCAAGTCTAAAAACCCATAAACAAGACAGGACAAGCACGGTATATATGGGTGACTATAACTGACTCTCTAACTGAGTAGAAACATAGATGGGGCATCAAGTACATCACAAACCATATCGAATCCCAAGGCAAGCTAAACTGACACATATGAATAAGTAGAACCCGGATCAAACAAGATAGTAGCCATCCGGTCACAGATAAGAATAGTACATTTGATCATTGCTTCAGACGCCTTAGCCTCGGTCTTGCCCGGAAAGGCATAACAATGAGCCCTGTCATCATGACGGACGACCTCCTTGCCTGGTTGCACTGCTCCTCTACCTACATTACTATTTCCCCGGCCTATATGACCTCACTTATTTCCTCCTCCCCGACTTTATGGATGCCCTCTACCATTATTACCACTACCCACTGGTATCACTACTCTTGTCTACTGCTGCATTCGGTCAGACGTGCGCGTATGTGGAGAATTTATCCTCATATGCCCCGGTTCTCCACAATTATAACAAGTATGGTCAAAAGATGTCATGCTGCCCACCGGAGGTGCGACTCTCTAGCTATCTTAAATAAAATTTTGTTATGGAGTTCCCAAGTAACTACCTTTAGAAGTGGGCAAGGCGGACTGAATTGGTCGGGCTGCAAGTGTCGACCTACCTGAACCTCTGGAGTAGGAACCATGGAAGTTACCTGTGCTCTTAGGCTTCTTAGCCACGTCTAACTCATTCCACTTTCTTCACAAAGTTTGTCACCTCATTAAAACTTTTACCTGCAGAGGTCAAGTGAACACACAATACCTGTAATTTAATTTGGAGTTCAATCCCTTGACGAATAGACGAATCATCTTCTCCTCTAAAGTAACCAACTGAGTATCATATCTAGACAAGGCATGGAACTTCTCCTCATAGGCAGCTACAGTTATACCACTCTGCCTCAATTCTATAAACACATTCTTCTTACAATCCCTCAAGGTCCGGGGCACATACTTCTGCAATAATGGAGCATGGAACTGCATCCAAGTGAGTGGGGGAAAAACTCTGCATTTCACATAGGCCCTCCACCACTACTTAGCCTCACCTTGAAGCTAAAAGGTCACGAACTCTACTCCATGATGATGTACAATACCCAACTTATGAAGATCTCATAACAATACAAAATGAACTCATAGGCGTCCTCACTCTTAGAACCATGGAACACAGGCGGCTTCAACTTCAAAAACTTAGTCAACATTTCATGCTCATTACCAGTCATAACAGACCCAACAAGGGACGTAAGAAGGCATCAGTTCCTATTGCTCCATCCACTCTGGGAGTAGTAGTAGCGATAACGGGGTGTTCGATAGAAGGTTGAGCAGCTTACATTGTTTGAAGGACTCAAGGGCTAACCAACCCCTTCAACAAAGACATGATCTTCTGAGCTAACACTGGGTCTAAGGGAGGAACACTGGTATTCCTACCCGGTGCATCCTCTTCCTGTCTAACATCCCCCTCGTCTTCAATCTACACATTATTTTCTACCTCTTCTTAAGGTGCGGGAGGGGACTCTTCCCTCGAAACATTCTCAGTTGGGGCTCTACCCTTAGTGGGTGCCACTCTTCCTCTGCCCCTACCCCTTGCTCTTCCCCTACCCCTGCCTCGACCATGACCTCTAGCTGCGGACTCCTCTGCTAGCTCATTAGTGGGGGCTACGGGCCTGACGCTATTGAATCTAATGTTAACCATATGCGGACAGAAGAATGAGGAAGATTAGATACCAATTTGGATCACCATATACCAATTGGAATCAAGTTATAGCACGAAAAGAGGCAAGAAAAGACAGAGAGATTTCCTAAAGTCCTATAGCCTCTCGAAGAAAAGTACAGATCGATGTCTCCGTACCGTTCTACAAGACTCTACTAGACTCATTTTGGAACAATGAGATTAATGAACCTAGAGCTCTTATACTAACTTTTTCACGACCTAGACCGCTGTGATTGGTACCCACACTAACCCTCCGGTGGGAGAACCATTATTACAACCCAACTACGCAACTTAACGAAAAACTAAACATTTAAAGATACAAAAGCAGGTTTAAATGTCTAAAGAAAAGTGGAGTTCCCATATGCTCCGAAAGTTAAACAAAAACAACTACCAAAATATTTGCGGAAAACAAGTCCTAGAACCTGAAAGTCATTGTACCAAAAACTCTAATTTCAACAAGTCTAAAAAAATGGGTACAACCCCAAACAAAAATAAGAAATATCTAAAGAACTAGTTTGAGTCCGAAGATAACGGACTAAACAAAAGAGAACCCATGGCAGCCTGGAAGAACTAGCTCACCCTTAAATTTAGTCTCGATCAGTGATTTCCTAACTGAGGTATGTAAGTAGCCGTCTGAAGATATCCTGTACTTAACAAAGAAAAAGCAATTGTAGTATCAGTACACAGCCACAGTGTACTGGTAGGATCATGCGGCTACTCTCATAAGCACAATATACAACGAACAGTCACAACACAGAAATCACACATATACATAATACCGTTCAGTTATCATTTCAAAGAAACATACAGTCTCTCATTATCAATGACAAATAGACATAAACATAACAATCACAAGTAGTTCGCTCATGGAACCCATACCCAAATTGTTAGTGTGTCGGAACGTGACACCCGATCCAATATATGTGTCAGAATGGACACTCGATCCAATGTATGTGGTTGAACGTGACACTCGATCTAATCAGCACAACCACAATCACAATCACATCCATAATGAACAATACTTAAATCATACAATCAAGTAACAGGTTCATGTCATGTATTGTTCACACATAATCATTTCATTAGGTTCGATTCACATTTCCCTATTCACATAAACACATGCATACAATGTAGCAATAAATCTGCATATATCACACAAACAGGAAATCAAACCATCACCTACCTTGAAACCAAGCTTGAATCCTCCTAAGACACTTGAGCCTTCACTTTCGGATTTTTTCCACTTGTTTTAGCTTTACAAATGAGTAATTTATGCAAGGATCAATAATTAAGGTCTAATTTACCTAGATTATAATAAACCCAATAACCCAAGATCAAACCCATGATCCAAATGTTAAACTAGGGCTTTTCCCCACCATCCACTTCAGGCCAAAACCCTCCCCCAACGATAATTACCCAAGATTTTAAGTTATAGGAATCAAAATACAGATTAGGGGAGTAATTTCCTTACCTTTAGCGTTAGCAATCATGGAAAACTGTCAAGAATTGCCCTGGGTCGCCTCCTAGGTCTCAAAAATGAAGTTTTCCAGAAAATAATGAAATTTGGGTTTTGCCCAACTTAAGTTCGCGATTGTCCCGCCACAACTGGACCCAACCTGCCACAGTGACCCCGCCCTGGTGGAACTAACCCTACCCAGGTGGCTTACGCGGAGACAAAAACTCAGAATTTGAGTTTCAAGCTCCCCTTTCGCAACACACCTTCAACCTTGACGTTCAGAAACTTCCATTTCACGCCAAGATCAGTTTCGGGAGCCTTACTCACCCGAATTCGATTTCGTAAAGCCGTGCAAACTCCTTAACGTCTTGGCTATCCACTCATGTGATCAAATTCATAATTAGATCCCCCTTTCATTATCATATTTCTCTACACCTCACCTGACTCAGATTTCGTCCAAGTCTAGCCTTAGCAAGAAATTTCCAAGTTCCTACTTAAAAGTTTTCTGGCCCAAATTCCTTCCCCGTTGGCTTTTCCATAACGATGAAAATCGGTCATTACAATTCTTGAAACGAGGATAAAGCTTACACGAAAATATGTCTATATAAGATAATTTTAAAAATATCTTATTGTTTCGCTAAGTCAAAGATATTCATATTTATTCCTTTTTTAAAGGGACTGACTTTGACCATAAAATAAAATCAGATTTCATTCATTGTATCATTGTATTATGATCATAATTTAATAAAATTTAATTTTCTTACTTTGAAATATGTATTGACTTGCACTTAGACCACCATTTATTTTAATAAAAAAATTGAGAAAAATAAAGAATAAACAAATTGAAAAAGTAAATTTATTGTGTATTTCTTTTATGGTAGAAGTTTTAGTAAGTTCACATATAAAATAAATAAAAATTGAATATATCTTTCTTCTATGACTAAGTTTTAGAAGTTCACATGGAAAATGATAGAGATTTATAAGGTAAGCAGTTCTTTTATAGATACGTTTAAGCCTTAGTTACTGTTAAAATAATCATAATACCTTATGCATATTAAACTGTGAAAAACAAGATATTAAACTGGAAATTTTAAGACAATTAGCGAGTAACTTATAGCCTTTTATAAACTCATAAGTTCTAATCGTACTATGTACGATCGGCCAATAGCTGAAGAATTTTGTTATTCAATCCCAAAATCATAATGTAATTTACAATACATTAAGAATTACCTAACCTCAAAATTGTTCTCAGTTTTAGGTCCTAAGAAGAAAAAAATATTCTGGGTTGAAAGCTTCTTTATCGATAAAGTTTTTTGTATGCGATAAGCATAGCTCGATTTCAAACAAGCATATCTCCCAAAATATTAAAATTTATATGTGTCATAACCTATCAAATGAAAGGTATTTGATTCTAGTTTTCAACGCAATAAATTATTCGCCTATTGGATATATTTACACAAAGGTATGTGCATTTTACTAGAGATTGTGTTGCTGCGCACCCAGCTTCCCACGCTATCAATTGTGTGATAGCGCAATGAATGCAGTGGCTACTGCTTAGTTATGTGCTCACTGAACGTTCGAAATGTCTTTTGTGTGATAGTGCACGTCAAAAATGTTACAACAACCCCAAAGACGTAATTCACCTCCCAATATCAAAAGTTAGAACTCCTTAATTTCAAATATAATAAAAATAATTAATCAAAAATTGAGAAATATAGTAAATGATAATTTTATCTTTTTTAGAGTTTTTTAATGAAGGGCAAAAAATCTGATCAACATTTCTAATAACCTTCAATTCCTTTAATATAATATTTAGATAATAAAAGTTGATCAAAATCCATAAGTTGGAAATCCTACCTTATGGTTTTGGACTTATAAATGACTTTTAACTTATAAGTTATAACCATTTCCAAACAAGCTCTAAATTGATATAGTTTACCCCACACTCTAAACTAATACCAACAATTATAACAAAATCCACATTCAATTATGTTTATAATAAGGAAAATTTAAATGCAAAAAACATAGGAAGGTGAGATTGATATAAAAGAGCTCTTGATGTTTCCAATAAATGCTTGTGTTTTCTCTCCACTACTCCATTTTGTTGAAGAGTGTGAACACAAGTAGTTTGATGAATAATTCCTTTGGAAAGAAAAAAATTAGATTGAATTTTTCCACAACCTAATTCAAAAGAATTGTCAGTTCTGATAATTTTAACTTTGGAATTAAATTGTCTTTCTACCATAGAATTAAAAGATTCAAGGACAGAGAAGCATTTGATTTAGTCCCAAGTAGATGAGTCCAAGTAGCTTTACTAAAATTATCAACAATTGTAAGAAAATACCTATACCCATCATGTGCAGTAAATTTATAAGGACCTCAAATATCCACATGAATCAAGTCAAAAGCACCCTTAGTACAAATAGCACTAAAAGGAAAAGATATTTTTGATTGCCTTGCCATAGGAAAAACAACACAAGGAGAAGATAACTTTGAACAAGATTTAGAGAACTGAAAAACTTACTTCATATTACTATTGGCATATGACCTAACCTATAGTGTCATAGCTTATCTTTTACAATAAAATCAAAAGAAACTAGAACAAAAAGTAAACACATTTATTAAAGAACTTGAAAATGATAGACTATGAAGACTGGAACTAGATAGGCACTTTGTAGAAATTGTTGACTGACTTAACTTGAAGATATATAGACATCTTTGCTCTTTACCAAGCACTAGAGGCCTCTTCAGTGAAGGGCCTTGTAAGATGAAACAAGTGTTAGGGGTAAAAGCACATATTTTTGAAGTTGTTTACATAATTTATGAATTGAGATAAGATTATATCTAGACGAAGGAATATAGAGAACATTTTGTAGAACTAGATTGGATAAAAAAGAAATAGATCATTAATAAGTAACCTTTACTTTACGATAATTAGGTAGAGCTATCGTGATAGTTTTAGGAAATGATTGAAATAAGTGAAAAACTTCTATCAAAAGTCATATGCTCAAATGCTCTACTATCTAATATCCAAGAATAACTATCAATTTTAAACATGTAAGAATAAGAATTAAAGAACTTGGTCATTGTCACGCCCCCGAGGCTGCCCCCTTGACGTAACACGGGACCTAGGATCAGGAGTGACCCCAAGCTAACCCTGCACTTGCATATCATAAGCATACTTAAAGATTTACTGAAATGGGAGATATTGTGCGGAAGCTAAAAATCACACTTAAACTGAAATGATGGGGAATACCCAATACTGTCTGAATATATAAACAATGAGTTTAATAACAACTGAAAGATCAAAATCCAAGCAAAAACTGAATCTAACTATGTCTGGATAAAATCCTCTAACTGACTAGAGAGGCTGGACATGCCCCCAGCTAACTCTAGAAAAACTAAAACTAAAAAGACTAAAAGTGAAAGAAAACATGTTTATCGTCCTCAAAGAATGAGGACTCACCACTAATATTGCTGAACTGGAGATCGGGAACCGATCTATGCATGATCTGAATGCTGAGGACCTGAACCAACGTCACGAGAAGATGTAGCGCAGAGTATCCGTCAGTGCTTGAAAGGTACTGAGCATGCAGGATAGGATAAATCTGAACAATATATACATAACTGAAATAAAGCATGTTGAGCAACTAGAGGGTGATTAACCGTAGTCTACTCGGTATTAAGCCTACTCGCAACTAGAATGTATACAATACAATATTACTGAATATAAACTCGATAGCTCAAGATTCTGACATCCTAACTGAAAATGCAACATTAAGTACTAATAATGAAACATTTGTAAACTGGTGCATGTATATCTATATAAACTGACCTAGTAAGTGTAATTCATGAACTAAACGAATCTACACAACTAGGATTCTGAATTTCATGCAAGAATTAAGCAACATAGTTAAGAAAATTTAATATTCTGATTTGGATTAGTCTAACAAATAAATCACGACAATAATCTAAAGTTCTAGAAACCCTAAGTCTAAACATAATGAAGGGAATCTAGAATCTGACTGAATTATAGGGACCCAATTGGTGAAAGGAATCCACTAGTGAAATCCCACATACCTGGTGACAAAATTCACAGAGAAATTTTTCGACTTCAGGGTTGGAACTAAGGGAAACTTGTTACGTTCTTGGAGATGGTTGGTTGACTCTTTCTTCTCATTTTCGTTCAAATTGGATGAATTTTGGAGAATGAATTGACTAGGGTAAGTTCTAATTAAGTTACAAGACTAAAACTGACCAAAACGACGTAGTTTAGGGGTTAAACGACATAGTTGAGGTGTCCAACGCATAGGGAAAAGACCAAAACAACCCTGACTTAAAAGTTGTCGGGGTTAACCGACGGACCATGGATGGACATATGGTCCGTCCTGATCAACCGTCGTTCGGCTTCAGAGGATGGCTTCTGAGGGGTCTGAACCATGGACCTGTACCACATACCGTGGTCTGACCTACGGTCCATAGGTCCAGACTTAGCTGGATTTTCTGGGTTTTCTGGGGATGGGTTGCAGGTGACCAACCACGGACCCCACCTACGATCTGTGGGTCAAACTACGATCTGTGGTGGTCCCCGTTGGTGGCACCTGTAACTTCTGATTTTTTATAATCTGGTCTTTCTAGCATACGGGGTGTTACAGTCATACCCACACACGTAAGGTTTGTAGATACATTAGTACACCCATCATTCTTTTGATTCAGATTCTGCAAAAGCTGCAGAAGTTGTGCCACATTTTCTTGACTGGGAATGAATCATTTCCACTCCTTGATGAGTACCTTTTCCTGTACTAAAAACATTGTTGGCAATAGTACCCTTTTGATACTTCTTAGATTTATTGAACTTGAAATTCGTAAGAAAATCATGAATTTTATAGCAATGGTCAATAGTATGTCCTATCTTCTTACAATAGTTGCACACTAGAGAAGTTTTCTTAATAACATTTCCTTGTTGAGTTTTGTAATCATTGAACCTCTTTTGTCTTGCATTACCAACAAGAAAGGAAGTTGATTCTCCTAGATAAGTAGGAGTAGGATGAATTTATCTTTGTTTTTCATCTTGAATAACAAGAGAATATACCTAACCAATAGTAGGAAGAGGGGAAGATAACAAAATATTACTCCTAACACCTATGAAAGTGTCATTTAGACCCATAAGAAACTAAAGCAAACCTTTCATCTTGATGAGCTTTTATACACTTTTCTTTTGCTCCACATACACACTCACAACTACAAGCAGAAAAAGTGTTTAGTACATCTAACTCATCCTACAGACTCTTCATTATTGTAAAATATGCAGAAATACTTGAATTTCCTTGAGCTACAACATTTAAATCTTTTTGAAGTTGAAACAATTTGGCACCATTAGCCTGACCAAATCTATCTTACAGGTCAGAAGACCATAAGACTTTGGTGCTTTGGGAGTACAAGATAGACTCAACAATTTCTTTTGAGAGAGAATTGAATAACCTGGACAAGGCCATGTCATTACATCTTGAACAATCCTTTTAAAGAGTTATATCAGTAGGAACAACTAGGGAACCATCAATGAATCCTAGCTTGTTCTTCACTGAAAGAGCTATAATAGCAGCCCTTCTCTAGCCACTATAACTCCTACCGTCAAAAAAGTGGAGACGAGGTTCATGCTAGAATAATCAGAAGGGTGAATATAGAAAGCATATGATGAATCCACTACATTAATTGCAGGAACTCTATCACTCGCATCTGTGATTTGAGTATTGGATGATTTAATTTCAATTATTTTTTAAAATAGAGAGAAATAAATGAGAGCGGAAGAATAAAAAAATAAAATTAACACTGCTCTGATACCAAGAAAGAATAAATGAAGAACAGTATAGAAAATGTTCTTCTTGTATTTTGGAATGAATAAAGTTATACAATTAGGTTGTATTTATACAAGTAAGATGACATCTAATGGTACACACTAAAAGAATATTCACAAGATCAAAAGGAAAAGGAAAAATATCAAAAGAATGTTTACATGACAAAACTAGAAAAGGAAAAAGAATATCTTCATATCTCCTATGTATGTGCAGAATATATGAAAGTAAATTCAACATAGACATGCATCACTATATTTGACATTTCACTTCATTGTATTGCACCTTATTACAATTTTATGATATTTGTAAATGCTTTGTTATGGACATTGTGGTTGATGAATATGAAAGACTATGTTGGTGACCTGTATATATATGTTGAGGTGTTGTTATACGTGTTGTGTGTTGTATAAGTTGTGAACTGTATGTTGGGCTTATCTAAGTCTGTGTAGATTGTAGTTTGTGGAGGTTTGATTGGAGTGTTGGGACTACTTGTCTTCTGTTTTGTTTTCCTTAGAGTTAGTAGAGATGCTTGATGAGTACCATTTTTCTTTGGTAGTCACTCCCTTTCTTTCTACACTTGTGTAGGTTACAAGTCTAGGTCGTCTTGATCATCTATTCTCATCTTTGTTTGAGGCTTACAGTTTGGAGCTTATGAGGTAGTTGCTTGCCATCTTGGCAGACATCACTTACGCTTTCATTATGTCATTATTTTGTTCTAGATACAAAAACATTCAGACTTGTACTTCTTTCGAATCTATTGTAATACTTAGAGGCTTGTACATGTGACACCAAATTTTGGGGAAAGTTTGAGTTATAATTTGATTTTGGATAATGTTTATGTTATGTTTAGTTCCTTATTCTGTTAAACTTCCACATTTTTCTTAATGTTTGGGGTTTACGCTGACCTGTTTTGGTGGAATAAAACAGGTGTCATCACGTTCGGTTTTTGAATTGTGACACTAAAAGGGTTAATCATGACTCAACAAAAAACAACAGACTTGGCCTATTTTGTCATGTGTAAAACTGTCAATACATGTGCTTTTATAGATATCATCTTTATGGGAAGCAGATACACATAGTGAAAAAATTGACAATCTCAATCAATTGACTCATTGAGTTACACCAAACTTGTTGAAAGACGAAAATGATATTAGCTAAACATAGAAGGATCAAACAAATTACTTTAAACTCTCATACAAAGGGGAAAAACTATAGTTGAAAGATCACTAAATTCAAGAGGAGGTTGGATTAGCTGAAAGATGGTTGTCAATTCAAGACACTTAAACTCCCCCCCCCCCACACACACATATACCACCACCACACACCTTCATCTCATATGATATAATATAAGGAAGTCACTATTTTATGATGTTTGAGATCTTTTCTCGCACGGGGTGTGAAATTCTTTCCTTATTCTTTTTGAAAAATAAAATCAATAATATGGGTATATTAGAAAAGGAATGTTAGGGAGTAATAATAACAAATTCTACAGCCTCAATGCATAGTATGATAGTAATATTCTAACATATTAGTAGTACTATTTATATAAGTTAACTTGAAAATAAGTGTGACTGTATCAACATAATTCCTTATTTATACATTCCTAGTTAGCTTTCGTCATGTTAAGAACAGTAAAGTTTAATTTTCTTTTATTTAGTAACTTATGCGATTGAGGACACATGCAATTATTTCGATCCACAAATCAAGGTTTGTTGGATTAACTGAGATCCAATAATCGCCCGTACCAATGAAAAGATTCAATATAGTAACGCAAGACGATGAATGTAAATGAAGTTGTAACCCTTCACTCCTTTTTAACTTGGTGTTAGGGCAAACATCTACCAAAAGATCACATGGAACATTTGGCTGTTTAGTGAAGTTAATCTACATATAACAATGTTGTTTGAGTTGTAGAGTGTATTCACCAAATATAAAAGAATCTGAGGACGTTAGGGTAAGCTTAAGATATGTTGTTCAAATTAGCTTATAAATATTATTTTTATTTCCGCAGAAATCTATAAAAACACATTTCTTCCTACGCAACTCACTCAAATGAGCGAGAGTGAAGAACTTGAGGATATTATAATTTTGTGACAAAATGAAGTAACACCAATATCTAATAAATTAGTTATACAAATAATTAGCTTCACATATAATGAAAAGTCAAAAACACTAAATTTAAAAAAGTGTTGAGAATAGCCATCATTTTTTTTAACGAAAAAGGGACAAAAATATCCCTAAACTATAGGAAAAGTTCTATAAATGTCCTCCATCCATCTTTTGATCTAGAAATACTCTTCTACTCATCTTTTTGGTCTAAAAATACTCTTCCATTAACTTTTTTGCCTCACTCATACCCTTGAAACTAACAACCCTCTCTTTATTTATTGATTTTTTTAAAATACTAATTATGTGTCATTTTCTTATTGAATGAAATAAATCAACATATAAATCAGTTGTTGCTTGACATGGATGTAGGCTAGGTTCTTACAATTGAGTAGTTAGACTTGCTTTTACCTCATTCTACCTTGTAAATATTCAGAGACATTATGTATAAGCTTTCAGGTATGGAGTCTGGATAGTCAGAGATTGCTATTATGTGTTGTTAGGGCGGAGATGATGTAGTGGCTTGGGGTGGTTCTCTAGTTCTTGATTTGCCTTGAGTTCCTTGTTAGGAGGGTGGTATGTTTTCGATTATGTATGTATACATGTATACGGCTTGTAGTATCATTGTGCAATGCATGGTAGAGAACGCATAGGAAGCATATGTAATGACAGCATGTTGATAATCTCATACAATTAGCTGGTTATGTAACTTGTGGTTTCAAGTGTTTTGTTCATGTTGTTTCTGGTTGTGCATGATTGTTTGTGCTTGTTGGTTGGTCGGGTACCACACGTAGTACAAGATATTTTCATAATTTACTCGGAAACCACACCTTGTATATACTAACGGTTGGCTCGGGTACCACACCCAGTATGAAGATATCCACATATGGTTAGCTCGGGTGTCATACCGGTAC
This sequence comes from Solanum raphanifolium, assembly GCA_036250405.1. Lineage (NCBI taxonomy): Eukaryota > Viridiplantae > Streptophyta > Magnoliopsida > Solanales > Solanaceae > Solanum > Solanum raphanifolium. Next base: position 7,912 of record JAJOOE010002885.1, on the reverse strand, counting down.
ACTAACTAAGGATGGCTCGGGTACCACGCTGGTATACTCAAATTTTGGTTTGGGTTCAAGAGAGGACTAAGTATGTACTTATGGTTCCATGAGCGAACCTGGTTTATTCTTTCATGATATAATTGTTGCATGTTGGATCCCTAAGTGGTTCGGGTTACTTGAAAGGTAACTTGATTTCAAGTCTGACTTGTATGTGACCATGTGGGACATGGATCATGTTATGGTAAGTCAAGGTAAGGACACGGAGTCTGGGTTATGAGATACTTATGATGGTTTAGGTATATTAAGTCATTGCTGACGACTGAATTCTTAGGGCTCATTCTGCATAATTGTTTTGACTATTGAATTGAGTTTATGGGGACTCAATTCTTTACTTATCTAAGTTGTGTTTCTATTTTTCATGAGGGTCTTGGTTTTGTAATGAGTTCTGGGTTTAGTTTGCTACAGATTAGTTGGTCTAAGTGTCACAACCCAAGAACGGACATGATGACACTTGTCTATTCCCACCAAGACAAGTCAGCCTCAACCCAATGAAACGAAAGAAATACAAAAAGTAAAGCAAGAATAACAAAATGCAGAAAACTTTGTCATTCTAATATAACCCCCAAAACCTGGTTGTCATATGTACAAGCCACTAATACACAAGATACGAAAATGAAAATAAGTACAAATCTCAATGTCTTTATTTCTAGAGTAGAACAAAACATGACATAAAGGAAAAAATCATGTGGAACATTTTTCTGTTTTGTGAAGTTGATCTGCTTATAACAATGTTGCTTGAGTTGTAGAAAGCCAATGTCTTCACCAAATATAAAAGAATTTGAGGATGTTAGGCTAAGCTTAAGATATTTTGACCAAATGAGTTTATAAGTACTATTTTTTTCGTAAAAATCTTTAAAATTTGTTTCTTCCTTGCAAGTTGCAACTCACTCAAATGAGTTTGTTAGTTGTACTAATAAGTAGCTTCACACATAATGAAAAGTCAACAGCACTAAATTTATTAAAGTGTTGAGAATAGCAATCAGTTTTCGAAATGGACTTGTATTAATAAGAGTCAAATTATTCTTTCAATTTATAATTTAATTTATATACAAATTACATATTATCTATGATTAATATAGAGATATATTATTATGATAAAAAAATTAAGAGTTTTTATTTTTCTGTTTATCTTGCTTAAAAGAATGTCACTATTCAAATTACAGGACCATGTAGATACCTACTTTAATATAACTATATTGGAGAACCCTTGCCACTTATCCCCATTAATAGAAAGTAATTAAGTAAACCATTTTTATTGAATAAAAATAAACAAAATAAGAAAACTTAATTTGAAAACTTTACAATTAAGTAACAATTCTCAAGGATCTAGTTTAGACAGATACAAGAGCTTCTAATAGAGAACATATAAAATGAATAATATTAAGACCGGTACAACTTTCACTTGAGAATAAAGTAGATAAAAAGTTGATGATGAGTAATTGTCATCCCACACTTCAAAAACAACCTGAAACATAACCTACTCCAACAAAATGTATAGCAAAAGTAGTATATGTACACCATACGTACGATGTAAGACATTTTTAAAATTAAAAGATTCCCGTGAAAGGGCTGAAAAGGAAGCTCGAACGAAGTGAGAGGGTGGATGTAATTCAGCTTGACCTACATGGAGAGGGAAATTGTTCCACGTAACACATCACCAAATCAACAGTAACAACTATACAATTAAAACCACCACATTTTATCAAACTTAGTAAAAAAAAATTCACACTTCCTATTCCTTCCTTATTTGTACTCGAGTAAGACTAACACAGTTCAATGAATGATTGAACAAACTTGACAAATGACACATATAAATTTCATTACCCTTATAAACATGCTGAAAAAATAAGCTTAAAATCATTGATACTACAATTATGTTTATATAAGATTATTTTTCAATACATTAAAAACATGACTATGTTCAAAAGTGTACTTCTTGTAAACTACTTAATTAAGAAGTAGTTCCTATTTATATCAAAGTTGAGTGTTGTAGTCCTATTTTTGAAATGTGAAAGAGTTAGCTAGCTATTTATTACCATATGCTATAAATATTTAACATTCCATTCAATTGTATACATTAAAAAAAAATAAGATAAAAATCATAAACATTGTAAATTAATAAGGGATAGTTTAGCCACATTGAACTATAGCTAGCAATGAGCTTGAAATATGTCAACATAAACATAACTTTAACTATGAAAAAAATATAACGTTTATAAAAATTACTAAAAAGTAAATTTGTTAACTCTATGAGCAACAAGTTTAGTCCTGGAAAGAGCTAATCATGAAATTAAGATTGGCTTGCATCGGAGGAAGAACTTCCAGGAGTGGTCAAAGAACTTCCAAGGGTGGGAAACGGGAATGTAGTACTAGGCATCATTTGTTGGTGTTGTGCCTCTCTTTCAAGACGTTCATTTACATTTTTTTGACATGCTTAAACACTTAAATATAGAAAAACAAAGATAAAATGTGATTTTGGGTTTTAACATAAGAGTTATTTATAGTGGAAAAAATCATCTTGTTGTTTCACGGAGTCAAAGATATTTATTAACTCCTTTTTTAAATGATTTGACTAGAGCACAAAATATAATTAGACTTCCTTTTTTGTATAATTGTATTATGATCATAATTAATTAAATAGTATATATTTTTCTTAATTAGAACTATATTATTTGATTTCACTTTGACCACCATTTATTTTATAACAAATTGAAGAATATAGTAAGTTCACATATAAAATAATATATGTTTAAAGGTTAATTTTTTTTCCTAAATTGCTATAGTGTTCATTTCAAATTTCTTCTAGTTCAATAGATATGTCTAAACTTTGATACTATTAAAATACTTATAATATCTTGTGCATATATGTTAAAGTATGAAAAGTTCGAGTATTGAATTTAAAATTTTAAGATAATTAACTAGTAGTGTATAGCCTTTTACAAACTCGTAAAACTTAATCGTAATATGTACGACAATTGAAGAATTTTGTGATTCAATCCCCAAATCATAGTGTTAATTGCATTATATTGAAAATTAACTAAACTCAAAAAATTGGCCCAGAGAGAAGCCTTAACCGTCATCTCTAATAAACTCAATTAATACCATTAGTGTTAATCATGAATTAAATTCAACCTTTAAACTATGCAGCAGCTTTGAATCTAGCTACCACACTTATGTCGGCCACACCAATTCTAAAGAAACGTACCTATATAGTAATTGGATGGAGAACCCATGATAATGTGGGTGGATAAGGAAGTAGAAAGTATGATTGTAATTAAACAAAACCTCCAATTCTTTGTTGTAACGATCAAATCCATCGTTACTAAAGAGCACCTCGTTTGGAGTCTCAAAAGTCCGAAAGGGTAGTGAAAGAATTTTAAAAATTTGAGCATGACGAATTTTGACTTAAATTAATTTTCGGGGAAGAGCCCGGGGAGCCTTCCCGCTATGGCAGCACCGCTATAGCGGTCTGAGAGTAGTGGCGGATTTAGGATTTTAAAGTTGTGGGTGCTCTCTTAGCTTAATAGTGGCAGAGAAAATTTTCACTAAAGAAGTTCAAAATATATATATATATAAAAAAAAAAGCATGTTGAGGGTGAAATTCAAGCTCAGGCTCAACAACAATAAAACAACCTTAAGTACCCACCATGAGCCATTGGACCAATCAATCCACTTGTTTACTAGGTGCTCTATGTTAATTTTATACCAATGCTTTTTAATTTTTACATAGAAATATATAGTCCGATACAAGATTAACGGGTGCTCGAGCACCCGGCGGACTCTATGTCGGTATACCCCTGTCTGAGAGTCGCTACAGTGAGACGTTAAATTTCAAAAACCTAATTATGCACCGTCTTTTATCTTCCTCCCACTTTAAAAGGAAAAAATAGACAGGGCTGCTCCAAAAACCCTCCAAAGGCACCCAGGGCAAGAGAATAATGAAGGAGGGAGAATTACCGTTCAAAGAGGTGTAAGTCTATGAATTTTCCAATATTCATTCATCAAAGGTTGCTTCTGTAAAGTCAAATTCATGAATAAGGTTTGTCAATTGTTGCTTGGCAACGAGGTAGGCTAGGTTCTTACAAAGATCCGAACAATTATTCATTTGTGTATAAGGTTGTATTGTTTGATTCTTACATTGTGCTTAGGTGTTAAAGTCAATTCTTTAGTATCGAAATGGATTTGAATATCAATTAAGGTCACTAGAACTCTCTAGCACAAATTTGAGTTGAAAGCTTCTTTACCGATTAAGTTTTGGTATAAGATCTACTTAGGTCAACTTCAAATGATCATATCCCTCAGCTTATAATTAATTAGGTAGCCCATGACCTATAAAATTAAATGTCTATGAGTCCTCTTTCAACGCCATCAAGTTTGCCTCATTTCGAATTTGGAGTAAGATGTTATGCTCGTTTTAGTGAATCCCTGTCAGGCAGTCTATGTTCTATGACTGAACCTACGGATGGTGGAAAATTCGACAAACCGTAGACCTTTCTATGAAGGCTTTATACGAATTTTTTCAGCAACTTCCTGCATGCATTCTAGGGTTATTTCGGTCCTTTTCCAAGCTTCTAAACACTATTTTAAGTTATTTTTAGTGTTTTAACTGAGTATATCACCTAACTAACTAGTTTTCCTCTCAAAGTCATCAATCTAAACATTCAATTATCTAGAAATTCTCTCAAAACTCACCTAGGGTTCCTCTTCTCCATCAAGAACCCTAAAACTTTCATGCCAAAAATTCAAGATACAAAGAGAAGTCGTCCACCCATGGTTTTCCCAAGTTCTTCCACTGTAGAAACTCCATCAAAAACTTATTTTATCAAGATCAAGAACCAAGATTCCAAGACCAAAGATTTAATTCAATAAGGGTTGTCTTCTCACTTGGACTCAAGATAAATCAAATCTCCACCAAAATTTCTAGTCTAAAAGCATCATAACCAAGTATGTAAGGTTAGCATAGTGTTGGACTAGTTCATCCTTACGCCTTACATCTATTTTCAAATCAGTAAAAGAGTAATCTAGGGTTCTATCCTTAGATTTGAGTATTCTTGAGATGAGTTGATGTTGAGTTCTAAGTTCTTGAGTTCCTTGTTGTTGAATTTCTATTCCTAATTATTCAATTGTTGTATATTGTGCATTGAGATTTATCGAGTTGATTGTTCCTATCTATTTTTCAGCATGAACATTATCCCTGAGTATTCATTGAGTTCATATTAAGAATCTTTTAAATTTAAACAAACATAATTGTTTTAAATTGAGTTCTGAGAAAGTAAAGAGGAATCTTGAGAAAGAGTTTGAAAAATGATTTGAGAAAGAGTATAAGGGAACTAGGAAGTCCCAAATGTATCATTTTGTTACATTGAGAAAAGAGAAACTTTGATTTCTAAATGATGAGTTCAGACATATTTTAGAGTAGTTACCTCTTTTAAAAGGATATTTTGAATAATTACCTCAAAACCGAGAAAGAATATGTTTTATCCATTTGAGAATGAGTATATATTATTGGGAGTAGTTATGGGCATTGATCTGGGGATGAGTTCAGACAACTCAAAATCCTCATAAACTATGTCTGTTAATATGAGTAAATGATCATACTTTTTAGATGAATTCTTGTTGCTTAGTGGATCCACTTAGTTGAGAGGTTCTATACCCGGCATGGTATAAGACAGTTTTGACAGCATGAGTGAGACGTTGTATCATCACGTAGCTCATAGTGATGGTTCTTGGTTAGAGAATCTCCCAAATATAGTTAAGGAGTATTTTTACTATGTCACTTCTTATGTTGAGTTTCATAAATGAGTAAGTATTTTTGTAAAGTTTAAATGATTTCATTCCTTTAATTCTTTACATTCAGTTGAGTTTATGTTATATCTATTGCAGTCCTTTCATTCAGTTATTTCTCTTTCGCTATATTACATACTAGTACATTCAATGTACTGATGTCATTATATATGCATCTTTTAATGATGTAGATATATGCACTTAGATCCTTAACAAAAGTTTGTTGAGATAACTATCGTAACACCTCAAATTTAAAAGAATGGAAAATGCAGTTTTTGGGTTGCAAGTGTGACCTATGGCTCCACCTACGATTGGTAGAAGCATTTACGGACCGTAGGTGGCATCCGTAGGTAAGAAGGGAAATGAAGTAAAAAATTTAGGACCTACAGTGGCCATCTATGGTTCGTAGGTAGACCTATGAACTGTACATGGGACCCTTCATTTGGGGGTCCAAATTTTAGCCCCTGAACCCCACCCACGGTTGACTAGACAGACTGTAGGTCTGAACCGTCTGTGAGGCTCGGCAGTTTTATTTTAAGGGCTTTTGAGTTTTTCCTAATTATTTTAATCTAATACTATGTCGTTTTACCTTCTACCCTAGGCCATATATAAATGTTTTAACCCCCAAATTTTCCCAATTGAACTTATTCTACTAAATTCCTAAAAGTTGACCAAGTTCTTTCTTTCGAATCCTCTCAAGTCTAAGGAAGAAGAAGAAGAGCTAGGGTTCATTCAAGTCTCCAAATTCTCCATTGTTCTAGGGATTTGGTATTAAGGTATGTGTACATTCACCCATGAAGTCCTTTCCTCCATGGTGTTCCTAAGGATTTCAAGTCTCTCCACTTCAATTCTCCAATTTTCAAATTAGGGTTTCAATTCTTGGAATGTGGGTTTCTTCCAATTATGATTTCTTATGATCAATTAAGTCTTCTAATGCATTATTTGATATAAATCTATGGCATTTAGTTGAAATTGCACTTGCCCATCCTTCAATTATGTTTTTCAACCACGATGTTATGATAAACCCATGAACTATGAAATTATGGAGATATGCATGCATTTATGAAATTGTTTTAAATTAGATAAGGTTGCTTTGAGAGTAAAGCTATAGATGTTTTTATTGTGAAAGGTTATTCTCACATTAAGGATTCATAGGGTTGAAAGGTTTTCTCAACTAAACTTTTAATCTAGATTTAGAGCTATTCTAAATGAACTCAAGCTTGGATTAATTACTTGATTGTGTCTTTCCATGGATAATAAGATGAATATGACTAATGACTATTCTATGGGATTTAAGCTTAGCACCGAGTGGACAAGTGGAGATTACCAATGTCCCATAATTATGTGTCACCATAGGTTTGTCTTAGATAGACATTAGCTACTGGATCCACTTTAGCTCAAGTTTATGGTTCTTTTCTTGGAAAGTAAGAACATCTCTTTTCGGTGTGGGATAGACACTGGATTCCATGTTATAGCTCACATGGTCTATGTCAGTTAATGGCAAACTTCCTACAATAATGAACTAAGGTTATGTCACACCCCGAGACTACCCCCTGGACGCGGACACGGGACCTAGGATCACAAGTGACCCCAAGCTAACCCTGCTAGCATAATCATAAGCATACTAAAGATAAACTGAAGAATAAAAACTATGCGGAAGCTATAATCATAAATAAAATAAAAATATAGGGAATACCCATATACTATAACTGAGATGAATGAAAACTAATGATTTTAATACAAGGAAAAATATTAACTCATAACCAAGTTGAATTCTACTATGTCTAAAAATAGCCTATAAACTGACTAGAAATGTTGGGAAATGCCCCAACTAAGTCTGGCAAAACTGAAACTAAAGGACTAAAAATACTGAAAAGAAACTCATGACTATTGTCCTTGGAGAATGAGGACTCACCACTTATTCTGCTGAACTGAAGATCGGGAATCGATCTAAGCGTGATCTAGATGCTGAGAACCTGAACCTACATCACGAGAAGATGTAGCGCACGTATGCGTCAGTACTTGAAAGGTACTGAGCATGCAGGATAGAGTAAAGTTGAAATAACATATAACTGAACAAAGCAAT
>JAJOOE010002882.1:0-15825 GCA_036250405.1 Solanum raphanifolium | reverse complement strand
CATGTATGACGCCAAGTAGGACGTCTGTATCTAGTTGTTCAACTCTATACAAATTTAAGTACCTACTTGTTGTGAGGCCCTAGCTTAAGATTAGAAGAGATGTTGTGTATATAAGTAAGCAGACCTTACCAACTAGTGACGTGTTTTAAAGTCGTGCGGGCCTAGGCCCAAAATAAAAATATCACAAGTGAGTTAGGCCGTTACAAATGGTATCAGAGTCACTCTTGTGTCAGCCTTGTCGATGTGGGGCAGAGTTCAATTGAGTTTAGGCAAATCCCGGTAAGGTATTATACCGTGAGTTTACGGTATTTCTAATACATTTCACTTACAAGTTGTGTGTGTCTAGGGCCTTTTTGAATTGGTTTTTATGTGTTTTTATCATATTTTGCAGGAAAGATGTTCAGGCGCGAAATTAAAGAGACAGCTGAAAGAAATGCAGAAAAGGGAATCTACGGAGGTGATCTACGGACCGTAGGTCCATGACGCTCCGTAGATGGTGGTCGTAGATCAGAAGCCAAGGCATGGAAGACAAATCAGGGAAATCTGACCAAGTGGAACCACGGTGACCATTGACGGTCCGTAGATTGATCTACGGACCATTCTATTGATCCGTAGATTGAGACTGTGAGGGTTCTAGTACCTGATTTTGAAGATTCTAAGTGTGGAGCTAAGGAAGGCGATCTACGGTCCGTAGTGCAGTTCCGTCGTTTGCTTCAGAGAAGCTGATTTTTGGAAGTTGATATATTTTCTAAGTCCTGGCTGATGAAAGGGACTCACGGACCGTAGATCCATTGACGGTCCGTGAGTCAGTCTCGTGGAATGAAGACGCGTGTCTGTAACAAACTTTCCTTATTTTGTTTCCCTTTTAATTTAGGACTTGTTTTCTATAAATAGGGCATGTAAACCTCGTTTTTGGGGGTTAGACATTATTATTCTATTCTAGTTTGTGACTGGGGAGATTATTCTTGCAAACCTAGCAATTATTAATTTCCTAAGTTCGTTTTGAAGATTTTGGTGTTGCAATTCAAGTTGAAATTCTGGGTTTATTATTCTTCTTACGTAAGTTCATAATTCTTTCATCTAAAAACAATGGATTGTGTTCATATGATTATGGGTAACTAAACCCAGCAACTAGGGTTGTGGGAACCATGAGCGATTAACACAGTATGAATAGTAAATAAGAAATTCTTGAATAGTGTTGTTGCATGGATTGATAATTCTTTCGTTTAGAAGTCTTTTTAAAGAGTGCACACGTTAGACCTCACCTTGTTGCTACTTGCCGGACCAAGGATTTAGAGATACCTAACTTATCACTTTGCATGTAGTACACTAGGAAATGATTGCTATTACTAGGATTACTGCATTATGAGCTTGTGGGAAACACATATACCCTAGTTATTTCTCTCATCTTGATAACAACCAAAATTGAGTTTTGATTACTGATTACTTATTAAATTCTTACAATTTGTTTCACAAAAAACCCCCATTTTTATTACTTGTTTCTGGAAGTAATTTGACTAATCGAATATAATTGTTGGTTAAATTAAAGTCTAAACCATTTTTCTCGTGGGATCGACCCCAACCTACAAGTTGGGTTCTTTACTTGATAACGACCGCTTATGCTTCTTTAGGGAGGTGTAATTTTAGCGTATCAAATTTTGGCGCCGCTGTAGGGGAAAATTTGGCTTTTAGATTTATTTTAACTACATTATTGAACGTTAGTCAAATATTTCCTAATTTTACTTTTTCTTGTTGTTTTTGTCTCTCTCGGGTTCTGACTCTAGTGTATGCCAAGTACACGGAGCCAGGGTGAACCACTTACTCCGTACGATCCAGAGTTGAACCGAACTTTGCGAAGAAAGAACAATCAAGGAATTCAAGTTAATCCTACCGGAGTAAATCTTGGTGATGCAGTTGAGTTACAACAACCAAGAGTAGCTGGTAGGGAAAACCGGGGTCTAGCTGAAAATCAATTGGGAGATGCAGTGAGGGTGCATGGTCCACCAGGCCCACAACTGCATGACAACTACAGGGGCAACGTCAATATTGTTGACTCTGATGGACCACTAGTCTTACCCCATTTGCCTCCGGGGAACACATTTGTGGTAACCAGTAGCTTAATGCAGATGCTTACAGCGAGGGGCTTGTTCTCAGGGTTGCCATCGGAGGACCCACATGCTCACATAGCCAAGATAAAGGTGGTCTGCAAGAGCTGTGTAGGTCGACCAGACTTGGATATGGATGTCATCGAATTGCGAGTGTTCCCTCTATCACGGACAGGCGATGTTGCTATATGGTTCACTGAGCTTCCTTATAACTCAATCTATACATGGAACCAACTGAGAGATGTGTTCTTAGCAAGGTATTATCCAGTGTCCAAGAAGCTCAATCACAAAGATAGGGTAAATAATTTTATGGCATTGCCTGGAGAGTCCGTGAGCAGCTCATGGGACAGATTCACTTCGTTCATAAGAGGTGTTCCGGATAACCGTATTGATGATGAATCACTGAAGGAATATTTCTATCGAGGTCAGGATGACAACAATAAAGCAGTGCTTGATACTATTGCTGGAGGATCATATGGTGAGTGCACATATGCACAGATTGCAGAAAAATTGGAGATAATCTCTCGCAACAATAAAGCATGGAGCACTAGGAGGTCGGATACTGGAAGAAACACATTTGCCGTTCATGCTACGAATAATCAGTCTACAGAGGAGATTCATGAGGAGATGGCTAAGATGAGGACCGAGTTGGGGTTGGTATTGAAACATGTGAGCGGAGGTGCAGAGAAGGTAAATGCAATGAATTACTTGACTAGAACGCCACCACCAGCTGAAGAGTGTTACTATGAAGAAGATGCTTATGCAGTGAATGATCAGACAGGGGGTTTCCGACCTAACACTCAAGGATCCAACACGAAAAATTGGTGCCAGGGTCAAGGAAACCAAGGTCGGAACTATGGTAATTACAACCGAGAGGGTCAATATGTCTGGGATGGAAACTTCAATCGCAACAACAACTACAACCGGAACAACTATGGCAATAGAAACGGTCGGGTTGGACCTTATGTTCCTCCTCAAAATTGGGAATCTGGTACTAGGGAAGCTGGAGGCAATCTGGTGCGTATTGAAGATAAGATGCATAAGATGATGAGAAGGTTTGATGCAACTGATGAGAATGTGAAGGAGATGAGAAATGACTTGTCTGGTATTGGTCAAAAGGTTGATGCCCATGCAGTGTTGATAAAGCATCTAGAGCAGCAGATGACTCAGTTGTCTACTACAATGAATCCATGTCAACCTGGCACTCTTTCTAGCAACACCATCCAGAATTCAAAGAGTGATGGTCATTGTATGGCAATTACTACTCGAGGGGGTAAGCAAACCATAAATCCATTTATGCCGTCTGTGGTGGATGACGACAGTAGAAAAGAAGATGATGTGGTAGAGGCCAGAGAAGAGTCTGAGACGGCAACAGAGCAGGAAGCGGTGATATCTCAGAAAGTGGTCCTCATACCTAGACCTCCACCACTTTTTCCACAAAGGATAGTGAAGAAGACTGAAGGTGGTAAATATCACAGGTTTATTAGTATGTTGAAGTAGCTTTCTATCAACGTTCCTTTGATAGAAGCTTTGGAGCAAATGCCTGGGTATGCGAAGTTTATGAAAGATATGGTGACAAAGAAAAGGTCTGTAAGTTTTGAAGATGATGATAAATTGCAGCATTGTAGCGCTATTGCTACAAGATCTCTTGTGCAAAAGAAGAAAGACCCTGGTGCTTTCACGATACCATGTACTATAAGGTTGCTACGCTTAGCTAAGGCATTATGTGATCTTGGTGCTAGCATAAACCTCATGCCATTGTCTACTTACATGAAGTTGGGTCTAGGGGACCCAAAGCCCACTGCAATGCGGTTACTAATGGCCGATCGAACTGTGAAGAGGCCCATTGGTGTACTCCATGATGTGCTAGTGAAAGTGGAGTCTTTCATTTTTCCGGCAGATTTTGTGATTTTTGACTGTGAGGTTGATTTTGAGGTTCTCATCATCCTTGGGAGACCGTTTCTTGCCACAGGGCGTGCTTTGGTTGATATGGAAAAGGGACAGATGAAGTTCAGACTAAACAATGAAGAAGCAACTTTCAATATTTGTAGGTCCATGAAGCAGAATGGTGAGCTTCAAACAGTATCTGCTATAACTTACAGAATTGAGAGTGGGACAAAAGTGCAAATTGAAGAGCGACTAGGTGTTGAGGCATTAGCAGCAGTTATGAAGAATTTCTATAGTGATGATATTGAAGAGTATGATGAGTTAGTAGCCGCACTCGATAGGTGTGAATATCGATCCAAACCAAAGAAGTATGAGTTAGACATGAAGAATCGCAAGTCCCCACCCGCAAGACCGTATATTGTGGAGGCGCCAAAATTGGAGCTTAAGGCTCTACCACCGCATTTGAGGTATGTCTACTTGGGCAGAGAGAATACTTTACCGGTCATCATTGCGGCAGATTTGAATGCGAGACAAGTAGAGTGCTTGGTGACTATGTTAAAGAGGTTCAAGCGAGCTATTGGGTGGACTATTGCAGATATTATTGGGATTCCTCCCGGTATTTGCTCTCACAAAGTCCAACTCATGCCAGATCATAAGCCCAGTATCGAGCACCAGAGAAGATTAAATCCACATATGCAAGAGGTAGTTAAAAAGAAGATCATCAAGTGGCTGGATGCGGGAGTTATTTACCCCATTGCAGATAGTAGTTGGGTGTGTCCTGTCCAGTGCGTGCCTAAAAAGGGTGGTATTACTGTGGTTCCAAATGAAAGAAATGAGTTTGTTCTAATGAGGCCCGTTACTGGATGGATAATTTGTATGGATTATCGGAAGTTGAATGCGTGGACAGAAAAGGACCACTTTCCTATGTCGTTCATGGACCAGATGTTGGATAGACTTGCAGAAAATGGTTGGTATTGTTTTCTTGATGGGTATTCAGGCTACAATAAAATTTCTATAGCTCCAAAAGACCACCTTCACTTGCCCTTATGGGACTTTTGCATTCAAACGGATGTCAATTGGGTTGTGCAATGCTCCAGCAACCTTCCAGCGCTGTATGATGTCTATATTTTCTGATATGGTGGAAGACACTATTGAAGTGTTCATGGATGATTTTTGAGTTGTAGGTGATTCTTTTGATCGTTGTCTGGATCATTTGGCCGATGTGCTTAAAAGGTGTGAAGACTGCAACTTGGTGCTGAATTGGGAGAAGTGTCATTTTATGGTTAAATAAGGTATAGTGTTGAGTCATCGAATTTCAGAGAAAGGTATTGAGGTTGATAGAGCTAAAGTTGAAGTAATAGAAAATCTCCCGCTACCCATTTCTGTAAAAGGTGTTAGAAGTTTTCTTGGGAATGCAGGTTTTTATAGTAGATTCATCAAAGATTTCTCAAAAATTGCACATTTGTTGTGCAAACTGCTCGAGAAGGAGTGTAAGTTCTATTTTGATGATGCTTGTCTTAGAGCATTTGGAGAGTTCAAGGAGAAGTTGGTTACTGCACCTATCATTATTTCACCAGATTGGGGACAACCATTTGAGGTAATGTGCGATGCGAGTGGAGTGGCGCTTTGTGTAGTATTGGGACAAAGGCGAGAGAAAAAATTTCACCCTATTTACTATGCTAGTAAAGCTCTAAATGTGGCCCAGAAGAATTATACTGTGACCGAACAATAACTTCTTGCGGTGGTTTTTGCATTCGAGAAATTTCGATCCTACTTTCTTGGTACTAAGGTCATAGTGCATACTGACCATTCTGCATTGAGGTATTTGATGGCGAAACAAGATGCAAAACCCAGATTGATTAGATGGGTATTGTTGCTGCAAGAGTTTGATTTTGTGGTAAAAGATAGAAAGGGGACCGAAAATCAAGTTGCCGATCACTTGTCCAGATTAGAGGAAGAGGCTATGCTAAAGCTTGGAGATAGGGTTGAAATTAATGATGTTTTTCTAGATGAACAGGTATTGGCTGCTTCTCATGATTTGATTCCTTGGTTCGCAGACTTTGCTAATTATCTGGCAAGCGATATTGTGCCCCCTGATTTGTCTTTTCACCAAAGGAAAAATTTTATGCATGATGTGAAGAAATTATTTTGGGATGAGCCTTACTTGTATCGTAGTTGTGCTGATGGGATTATTCGTCGTTGTGTGCCCGAGGTTGAGATGTTGAGTGTACTTGAAGCATGTCATTCATCGCCTGTTGGTGGGCATCATAATGGTATTCGAACTGCACATAAGATTTTGCAGTGTGGGTACTACTGGCCTACCATCCACCAAGATGCTCATGATTTCGCCAAGTCTTGTGATCGTTGCCAAAGAGAATGAGGGATTTCAAAGAGGCAAGTGCTCCCTATGAATCCTATATTGGTGATAGAGTTGTTTGATGTCTGGGGCATTGATTTTATGGGTCCATTTGTGAGTTCATATAGGATGAAGTATATTCTTGTTGCGGTGGATTATGTATCGAAGTGGGTGGAAGCAGTTGCGCTCCCCAACAATGAAGGTAAAAGTGTCACCGCATTCTTGAAAAAGAATATCTTCTCCAAATTTGGTACACCGAGGGCTATTATTAGCGATGAAAGTTCTCACTTTTGTAATAAATTGTTCAAGGCACTACTTGAGAAATATGGTGTCCGTCACAATGTAGCCACTCATTACCATCCGCAGATTAGTGGGCAAGTTGAAGTGTCCAACAGAGAAATCAAACAGATTTTGGCAAAGACTGTGAATGCTAATAGAACGGATTGGTCAAGGAAGCTTGATGATGCTCTATGGGCCTATCGCATGTCATACAAGACCCCTATAGGTATGTCTCATTACCAACTTGTATATGGGAAGTCTTGTCATTTACCGGTAGAGCTAGAGCATAAGGCGATATAGGCAATGAATAAGCTAAATTTGGATTGGGGAACCGCATTTAATCAAAGAATGAATGACTTGAATATGCTTGATGAGTTTCGCCTAAAAGCTTACGAAAGTTCAGCCTTGTACAAAGAGAAGATGAAGCGGTATCATGATCAAAGAATTGAAAAGCGAGAATTTGTGGTTGGTGATCTTGTGCTTCTATTCAACTCTAGGTTGCGCTTGTTTCCAGGCAAACTCAAGTCCAAATGGACTGGGCCATTTTTGCTCACAAAAGTGCTCCCCCATGGTGCGGTTGAGCTTGAGAATAGTGAAGGAACAAGGTTCATGGTAAACGGGCAAAGGATCAAGATCTATCTGAGAAATGCTGAAATTGTGCAAGAAGTGATTGAGGCCTGCAATCTTGATGAAGTATGAGTAATCAAGAAACTTGCGTCGTGCCGCGACATTAAATCAAACGCTGCTTGGGAGGCAACCCAAGATGTACAATCTAGCCAACGACAGGATTATGTTTTCCATTTAGTAGTTTTCTTTGTTTAATTACGTCTTTGTATCAAGTTAGATAGGTGTTTTAGTTTTTTAGTATTGGCTAGAATTAGCATAGAGTCCGTGTCTAAAAAGTGTCCAGAAAATGTAAAAAGAATAGCCTATTGGCTGTTACATGTGCAGGTACACCATGAAAAATCTACAGAAAATGGTCTGGTGCAGAGGTCTACGGACCCCATGATGGCCCGTCATTCAATCCACGGACCGTGGATGGTGTCCGTAGATACCAGGTAAGCCCTTAAATTTTTCTAAGTGTAATAGTGATCTACGGTCATTATCTACGGACCGTAGATCAACTCATGGACCGTAGACGGGGTCTCGTGGGTCCAAACCCTAATTCTGTCTGACCCGACCCGAACCCCCTTATTTAAAACTCTCATAATTTCAAATTATTTCCACTTCCCTCCATGCACTCTCCAACCGTTTCACCATTACATAACCTCCCTAAATCATTCCATAACTCCCCCATAAAATCATCTCTTCAATTCCCCCATAATTCCCACAATTCCTTTCCATTTATGAATACAACTCATTCCATATTCCACAAAAGGGTCCGGTGTTGGGTTAGTAACGAAGAGGTGATTCCTTGGTCTTGCTAAGCTTAGTGTCGTCACGCAATCACCCCACTCCTCGTTGCTTGTAAGGTAATAGACTTTCCCCTCACTTTGAATTTCGGTTCATAGATTGAATATAGAAAGTCGGGAGTTGGGTCTTGACCTTGGGTAATTGTTAGATGAAATTGCATGATAAAATTGGAAGTTACAATGCCCTTGGAACAATAGATAGTGATTGTTGCCTTGTTGTATGTGATTATAAGTCTACATGTAAGTTTCGACTTAGGGTTCCAAAGTTTGTCTTAAATACTTGTTCAAATGATTAATCGGAATCCTGAGAATGACAAACTAGCATGATTCAATGTTGAAATGCATGGTTAGACTAGGATATTGTTGACAATGGTCTAAGATGTGGACTTGCAAATAAAGATTGGCTGAAACCTGGCACAGATCGCATCTACGATACCCCGTCTACGGACCGTAGATTGGGTTCGTGGGTTGATGCACTTGAAAATCTTAGCAAGTGTAAAACCATGGATGTGGACTACGGTCCGTTCTGTACATCTGTGGTTTCCATCTGTGACCAATATTGTTGGCCCTCTGATCCACGGAAGGGTTCCACGGACCGTAGATCAATCTACGGACCGTAGGTCTCCTCCGTGGATGACCACTGCAGCCTCTGTCTGAAATTTTCTTAGGACTTTGTTACTGTTTGTTTATAGTTCTAAAAGTTTTTTTTGTTTGTTTATGGTTAGTTTTGGCACAAATATTGCTTCCACAGGTACGATGGCACCCAAGAAGCTAGTCACCTATGCAAAACAGGGCAAGTTAAAATCTGTTCCTCTCAGTTTCAAGTTAATTGATGAGGACACAGACACGGAAAAAGATCCAGCATACGTTCCTCCCAACACAAGGACTTCCCCCACGGCACCCCGAGCCACCAGAGCCACCTCCCAAAAGGTGATCACTAACATAGTCACTGTCTTCCAGTCTGATGAGAAGCACACACTGATCGGGTCACCAACTAGGGCTGCTTCCAGTTCAGCTATTGGGTTTGAGTCTGGCTCCGAGTCTGCCCATGCTTCGGGGTCCAATGCTAAGTCAGCCACAGGATCCAGCTAGGATGACCAAGCTGCCTCATCTGATGAGGCCACTAGCTCAGAGTCTGTACCAACACTAAGGAATGAGGATCCTACTCCAGTGGCCAGCGAGCCAAACAGATGGTGTGTTGAGGGCCAATGGCTGATTTATCGGGATGCCAAGATGAGAAATAACAAAGGGAAGATAGCCTGACTTATTACAAAGAAGCATAGAGTCCTCACGGGGAGCTTGCACACTGTCCCTAACATCCATCGGCATTTTAACCTTCATAAGTGTGATTGGATGGCTCGAGACCCTGGGACTTATAGTGAGGAGATTGTGCGAGAGTTCTATGCCTCCTATGCTGCCACTCTCCGTGGCTCGATCTCCAAGAGGTCAAAGCCCATGGACCAAGATCCTCTCACTTCCACTGTGGTCCGGGGTTGTCCGGTGGACATATCACATGCCACCATCAGCCGCTTTCTCTATGGTCCGACCACATGTCACTATTGGTCACTAAACACAGTGGAGTTCGAGTACATATGGGACATCGTGCGGAGCGGTGCTTTCCAGAGTAATGCTGAACAGCGAGAGGTTGTAATACTATGGTTGGCTAAGTACATTGTTGCAGATGGCGAGCATGCAAAGTGGGTCGCCGCACCTCGATTAGGTATCCGAAAGGCCACATTGAATTTTGTGGCCAAGTTCTTCTGGTTGTTGGTGCGTAACAGGGTGTCGCCGACAAAATCTGACAACCAACTCACATGGGACATAGCGATCATGGTTGCCGCACTGGTAGCAGGAGTGGAGATTGACTTAGCTCGTATGCTGCTGGCAGAGATTCACGAGAGGGCATTCAAGACCTCAACTACTTACCCCTTTCCATGTTTGATTTTCCAATTGTGCAGGGACTCTGGCGTGCTGATCTGGCATTGTGATAGGTTGATCCACCCTACAGGGACTTTGGATATAGGCATCATTCGAGATAAGGCAAATGTGGCGGCACCTCGCAAAGAGCCCCAGATTGAGGTACCTCCCCTAGGCGCAGATCTTGCAGACACGGTGGGGCAGGCACAGGAAGGTGATCCCATTATACCAGATCACTCTGATACTGTCCTGGCCTCCTCTTCCCAGGCTGCTAGTATGGCTCCTAATTCATCCCGGTCCACACCACAGTTAGGAGATATTGTTGTCCCGTTGTCCAGAGTACAGAAATTGGAGGCTCAGATGGCCACACTGCTGCATCACATCCAGCCTTGGATGCAAAAGTCGATAGCCGAGTCCGAGGCCAGAATAGAGCGAAGAATGGAAGGCATGATGGACCGGAAGGTCCAGGCAGTAAATAAGCGTCTTGATGCCTTTGAATTGTGAGTCCTCGAGCGATCAGCCCCGGCCATAGATCTATTTTCTTTACAGGCTGAGTTAGCTAGTCTCCGGACCGACGTTGATGCCATTATTGCCGCCCCTACAGTTGAGCCTCAGGCCACACTGACTGATGATACAGTGCTGGATGCTTTATTCAGTGGGACCGCGGAGGAGGGGCTTGAGCCTACACATGCCAAAGGTAAGAGGCACCGTTCTAATCGCATTAAGGAGGAAAAAGCTCAAAAGAGACAGCGTAGGCAGGAGAAGGAGGCCAGGAAGGCCTTGATTTTAGATGAACAGTTGCGCCAACAGAGGGTGCGTGAGAGTATTGCAGGGGCATCGAGTTCTGCCCCAGTTGTAGAGGTCCCGCCTGTTGTGAGGGACGTTGTGAGAACCACTGATGGTGCTATGATGGATGATGTGGGCACTACTTAGGGTGTCCCAACTATAGTTCCAGCGAGCTCCGGGAAACCGGACCCACCCGCTCGTGCATGATTCGTCGGCGCTATATGCCACAGGTTTGCTTCACCCAATCCACTATCTTTTACTGTTCTTGTATGCATTGGGGACAATAGCATCTATTTTTGTTGGAGGTGGGGTAAATGGATTGTGAGTGATAGGGTGAAGTCCGAGTAACCCAACTCATAAATCCTCTCTTGGGGTTTTCTTGCCTGTGTTCTTTTTCCCCAAAAGACTGTTTAATTTCTGTTTAACCGGCATGTGTTAGGATTGTATGTATAGAAGCATGAACAAGAATGAAGCATGATGGCTTATGAAAAATATACCCGTCCAAATTTTGTGATGTGTGCTAGAATTGGTAGGCTAAGACAAGTTGAATGTGTTGGCTCTAAGTATGACATGATAATGAATCAACCTGATGGCATGACTTAAGCTGAAACTCGAACTGGGTAATCTGATAATCTGATAATGAAACTATGTGCCAAGTGTGTGAGAATAGTTGATTGTTCAAACAGTTTTTGTGCAAAACTAGAACTTGCCCGGTTAGTCCTACTAAAACAATTCACTCTAGAAGCTAGGAGGTGATCATAGGCCCTTGTTCTAATAAGTCCACAAATTGCCTAAATGAAGTATCCAACCAAATGAAATAAATGCTCCATTTGATCCAAATGCTTTGAGCCTAAAATTAGACCATTTCTTTCTAAACCCCGAACTCACCTTCCCATAAATCTATTATGTTGGCCCTGGTCCCTCCTTGGACATGTGCACCTCGACTTAGGTCAAAAGCCTAAGTTGAGGGTGGTTAATGTAAAAGATAACTTCAATCTTGGCCCTGACCCGACATTGGGTATTGTGCACCTCAACTAATGAAAAATCCATAAGTTGAGGGTAGCTATGAAAGAGGAAACCGAAAGAAAAATGGGTATGAAAAGAGTTTGATGTTGAGAAAAGAGAGGAATGGATGTGACTTGTTGAAAGCTAAAGAATAAGCATAAAATGCAAGACAGAGATAAAAGTGAAAAATAAAAAGATCTACAAAACCTAAAGTCACATCCATGATTGAAGAAAATCAAGGGAAAGAATGTAAAATGGTAGGATGACAAAAATAGGGCAGAAAGAGGTTCAAAGCCTAGTGTAATGTCAAGGAGGGCAGAAAGTCACTAAGAAATACCCAAATGTACCACACCTGACCCTGAGCCTACGTTACAAGCCAAGAAAGTCCTATAGTGATCCTAGAGTCTAATTTGGGGAGTCTAAGCAGTGAAAATAAGGGCAAGCCTATGGTATTGAGCACTAACTGTACTTGAAGTTGTTTTTGAGTGTGAGTGTTGAATGAATCCTTGTACTCAAAGTCATAGTCATTGTGTGAAAGAAAAGGGATTTCATTTGAAGTAAGGGCACTAGTTGCATTGTCGGAAAGTTGGTACTTTGGTGATAGTAAAAGAGTGTATGTTGTGTGTTGGTTGGTCGATCGTTGTCATGGTTTGATCCACATGAATTAACTTATCGAGTCGAAGAGGACAAATTTTGCACTCGTAAAGTAAGTGGGATAGAGAGCCATCTGATTGCTTGTGCTTGAAATGCTTGCTTCTATACAAGTGTCGTTTAGAGTCTGAGTGCGTCGCTTGAGGAAATAAATAAAAACCCTATTTATTTACCAACAAAACATTGTTGGTAAAAGTCAACAAATATTTTATTGTGTCTAAAAATATTATTATTACTACAATAAGTTTTAACTCGTGGCAAAAATGAATAATTAGCTACAAATTTTACTATAGCAGAAAAGACGTGGCTATATCATTTAATTGTTGCCACAAATTTTTATAACTTGAAGCAAAAATATTTATTCAACTACAATAGTTTATTTCAAATAGTTTATTGTAGCTAAAATATTACTACTGCTACAATAATTTCTATAGCGTGTCAAAAATTTATGATTAGCTACAAAAAGTTTACTATAGCACGAAGATTGTAGCTATTCATCCAAATTTTGCCACAATTATTAGCAAGTGTAGCAAAAATGAAGGATTAGCTTTGTTATAAAAATTTTGTGGCTAAGAAATTTTATGAATTTTTAGATAGCTATGAAGTTTAAAATTTTGTGGTTATTACTAGGTAATTGCTATGCTTTATACATTCATAGCTTAGATTTCGTAACTATAGATACAATGTGTTGTAGTGCGGTCATAAATAATTGCATTAAACTAAGGAATAATCCTTTACTAATAGCTGAATATTAAAAATATTTAAGAGATAGGATCTTCAAAAAAAAAATATTAAGAGTATTCTAACATGAACAAGAATACTCTACCTTTTCACATTAGCTTTATCTCGTTTCATCCATTTTTTTAGATTTATCATTCAAACTGTAGATGTGCGACATTATATAAAGACATAAAATGATACAATTTATCCAAACATTGTATTCATTAAAACAATACAATACCATATAATACAATACATTATAAAACAATACATAACAACCATCCAAATAGACATTGTAATATAGCAAAAATATAACAATTGAGCTCCTGTTTCCAGAAAACTCAAATCTTACTGATAAAACAAAACTCAAATTGATTTTTTTCAAGAAATTAATCAAACACTTAGGGCAAAAATAGTTTTAACTAACAAAACTAAATTATTGTCTGAAAACATGAAAAATCAATGATGGGATATTCAAATTCTACCACTATCATCTTCGCGGCCTCTCCCTCCTTCATTGCTACCACCATTTGCACCATTACTAGCTCTGTGGTCGTCGCCAACTAGACCTCCCACAATTTGTTGAACCTTGTGATTCCAGCACCAATTTAGGTTGTTCAGAAAATATTCTCGCTTGTATTTTTCCTTTGGTGTGAATAATATTCTTATTTGGTCCTTTATTCCAGGCTCTCCCTCCAAGATTGAAGATTTTATTTTTATTTTCGGGGAGGAATCTTCTTCTGACATTCCAACATCCTTTCATTTAAAAAATATTAATGTTGTAAGAATACATAAAACATATATATATATAGAGAGAGAGAAAGATAACGACCAAAAATTATAGTGCAACTACAAAATTAGTTGTCAAATAGCTTATATCTAACAAGTATTTTTTGATAATTTGTTGTTAATACATTATTAAATAAGATTATACAATGATAAAAAAAAATGTATTCAAATGATGAGATTTATCAATTTCTAATTCCTATATTTTCTATAGTGATTTTTTTATTAAAAAAATCGTTGTCTAATAGGTAGCGTAACATTAAATTACCTTGTTTTTGTGTTTCACATTCCTATTCATGAGGTTGTTCATTGCTCCACCGAAAAACTTTTTGACCTCCCTCTTGCCATAGTTGTTGCTTTTCAGTTTCTTTGTTGCAGACTTCCTTTCCAAGATGGAACGTTCAGCCTTTCTTTTCATGGAGTGATTTTCAATAACTCCAACCTTTGGATAAATAAGAAAAAAATAATAAGAATAATGTAAATGTCTTTGCGTCTTAACATGACAATAAAAGTTAGTATCATATAGTTAGGACCTTACCTCTTTTACATCAGTGATTTCTTGATCAACTTCAAGCTTTGATAAACCCCTGAATACATATTTTCTTACCTCTACAAGAGAACGACATTGTTTGCTCTTATGATAGTAATACTGCAATCCAACAAAGACTTTTATTACGAACTAACTAACTAACTATATATATATATATATATATATATGATTTTACAAAATACAAACTACACACATTAACTAGCTCTCATTTTCTTGATATATCAATGGTTAGGGATTCATTGATCCTTAATTAGGATAAAAACTAGTCATATATAAAAAAAAATTAAATAGCTAAAGAAAAATATAAAATATAAAATCCAAATAAGTTTGAATGTGATAGTATTGTTGTAGTTTAGTAGTCCAATTTATAATAAGAAAATAAAGTTTAATTATCGCTTAACACACACAAAACAAATGTTGTAATTATTTTTTTTCAGGAAAAAGAAAAGATAAAACAAGTGATAATATAATTAAGTGGAGGGTTCACGATATTGGTAGTGATCAATAAATCCAAAAATTGTATTTACCATGTCAAATGCTCCAGATCCATTTTCACGTTGTCTCTTTTCAGCTACCCATCCATGTAGCATCTCCTTGTATTTACGGTTCAGACGATCATTAATTGGTTCTTCTGTAGAATTTGTACCAACCGTTTGTGGATTATAAATGGTGTAACAGTTAGCTTCATCTTTACAAGGTTCAATTTGGAAGCTAACATTACGAAAGACTGATCTATTCTTCTTCTCATGATCAATCATGTTTTCGGAAACTCTCAAAGGAATTATAAGAAGAAGAAAAAGTAAAGAAAACTCAAGAATAATAGTTGAGAAGTAATGTGGTTTGATGCTTGAAATATCGAGGACTATATATAGATAATTAAATTGAGAAGATGGAAAGTAATATTGAAGATAGATAAGGATGAAATTAATAAGATATGATTTCTTTTAGAAAAAAAATAATATGATATTTGAATATTTGGTCAATACTTATTAATTATTTGTAGTAGGTGACGCTTTTAGAAAAAAAATCATGATATTTGGATATTTGGTCAATATTTATTTATTATTTGTAGAGGTGGCTCTTTTAGGAAAAACAATCACGAATTTTGGACATTTGGTCAATATTTATTTATTGTTTTATAAGGCGAAATGGTCGAGGGGAGACCCTTCTTATCCTGATTTGACTAAGCTTATGTGACATTTAAATTTGCTGAGTCGGATAAAATGTGTGGTTACACATTTTAAAAGCGAGTGAACACAAAAGTTTGAACTAAAAAATATTAAAAAAATTATAAGAGTAGGGATTTTTTTTTGGGGGGGGGGGGGGTTAGAAAAATTAAAAAGAAATAAAAAATAATTTTTTTTATTTTTT
>JAJOOE010002879.1:0-16865 GCA_036250405.1 Solanum raphanifolium | reverse complement strand
CCCATCTTTTCAGATTTAATTATGATTTAGCTTCCGCATCAGTTTATTATCTTTAGTATGCTTATGATCATGCCAGCAGGGTTAGCTTGGGATCACTTGTGGTCCTAGGTCCCGTGTCCGCGTCTCGGGGGTAGCTCGGGGCGTGACACCTACCCTCCTTATGATGTCTTGAGTTCCATTCGAAGACGAATGTTCCCAAGGGGGAGATATTGAAACACTTGGATTTGAAAGGGATGGAAAAATGCAGTTGTTGGGTTGCAGGTGTGACCTATGGCTCCAACCTACGGTGGGTAGAAGACCGTAGATGCAATTCGTAGGTAGAAGGCAAATAAAGAAAAACTTTTGGGAAATTTTTTAGGTGGCCATTTATGTTCCGTAGGTAGACCTACCAACCATATATGGGGCCCGTTGATGGATGGTCAAAATTCAAGTGTCTGAACCCTACCTACGATCGGCCAGGATGGTCCTTTATAAGACCTACGGACTATAGGTCTGAACCGTAGGTTAGGTCCTACAATTATTTTAAGAAGGGCTTTTGGGTATTTTTATAATTATTTTAACCCAATACTATGTCGTTTTACCTTCTATCATGGGCCCTATATAAACGTTTTAAAGCCCCAAATTACCCAATTGAACTCATTCTCCTAAATTCTCAAAAGTTGATCTAAATTCTTCCCCAAATTTTTCTCTCTAAAGCTTGAAGAAGAAGTCTAGGGTTTCAAGATCAAGTCTCCAAATTCACCATTAATTATGGGCTTTTAACATCAAGGTATGATAGTATTCACCTATGGAGTGCTTTCCACCATAGGATTCCTAAATTCTCCAATTTTACAAGTTAGAATCTCCAATTGAAATTAGGGTTTTATTCAATCTAATGGGATATTTTCAATTTATGATCTAATTGATTGTTTTATGACTTCTTATGCATTGATTGAGATAATTACATGTTTTTAAGTTGAATTCACTTGGACCCATGCATGATCCATGATTTCTAGATTTGATCATATGATGAATCTTTTGAATTATGAAAGATGAATTTATGAAGATATTCATGTTTCTTTATGAAATTGTTGTAAGTGATTTAAGGTTTCTTTGAGAGTAAAGCATTTATTTTGTTGTACATGGTTGTGAAAGGGTTTTCTCATATTAAAGGATTCATAAGGTAGAAGGGTTTTCTCACCTAAGTTTAATCACGATAAAGGAGCTATTCTGATAAACTCTAGCTTGGATTGGCTACTTAATTGTGTATTTTCATGGATAATAAGACAAGAAAGATTAATCACTATTCCGTGGGATTTATACTTAGCACCGAGAGGATATTGAGATAGAAGCTCTCTGTAGTTGAGGCCACGTTTCTTGTAGAAATCTCCATGTGCCATAATAGGTTTGTCTTAGATAGACATAAGCTAGTGGATCCACTTTAGCTGAGATTTATGGTTCTTACCTTGGCAAGTTATGACATCTCTTTTTGGTGTGGGATAGACACTGGATTCCATGTTATATCTCACATGGTCTATGTCGGTTAAAGCTAAATCTCTCACAATAATGAACTAAGGTTACTTTCTAAAAGTATCTCAAATGTGTTTCAAAGATGTTTAGCTTGCATTGACCATGGTTATGACTTATCTTTTCTAACATGTTATTTTATGATTTAGCTTGGTCAGTGCATATTATATAAAGTCCTTTTAGCATGATTTCATAGTTCTTATGCATTGCTATCATACTTGGTACAGTTCATGTACTAACAAATACTTGTGCCTACATTGTTTCACTAATGTAGGTTCCGACACTCCTACCTCCCATACTCGTGGCTAGTTACCACTTTTAGATATTGACTATTGGTGAGTTCTCATGTTCCGAGGACCGAGATTCTTTAATTACTTTCATGTCGTTTCATTTCGGATGTTGTATGTGATGTATGAGTTACATCCCAATCACTTATTTGAAGTAATAGATGTCTTTGAGACTTATGTTTAGACTTTCGCTACTTTTGTCAAACTATTTTATATAAGATGCTACTTTTAAACTCTTTTGGTTTTCTATTATCTTTTATGATGTATGCTAAGTGGCTTGCGTAGGGCCTGTCAGGGTTTTATACATCATGTCACATCTAGGGAGTATATTGGATCGTGGCATTTAGACCACAAAATAGAAGGTTCTGAAGTTCTTATGTTATAAAGTCAGTCTTATTCATTTGTTTTATCTCTAGTCTTTAATGAGATTTGTGTTGTTCAGATTGGTAAAGCAACTAAAATCTTTGATTGACATACTGAACAATATGGAAAATATGGATCAAAGGAAATCCCCATGCACTTATTAATGTTCTTTTATGTTTCATCTCCTATGAGGTTCATGCATATATATTTGACGTCATTTCTAGCTCTCTGTGAGATGATGGTATCTCTGTAATATGATTTTATCTAATATCTATTGACTTTATTGGCCTATTTAGGATTCCAAGGGAAATTGGTTTTGATTTTAAAACCCATCTACCTATGAATCAAAATAGAGTACCTTATTCCTTTTTATTGAGAGCATATACTCACATGGGGTTCCATTCTTGTATGGTACAAAATAAATGTTATTCGATCACATTAGTCATGGATCATATGTATACCAGTCTTGTTCATGCTATTTATTAATCACTTCAATTTTTAGGAAAGACCTCTTAGCCAAAATTTCATAATGCAGCTGGAGTTTTGCAAATAACTATTGGAACACTAAAACATATATCTTGACATAGAACTACTTTAATCTATATATCTACAACAAATGTGTAGTTCCCTTCAAAAGTATTACTCCCTCTGTCCCAATTATATGACTTATTTTCTTTTTTAGTCAGTCCTAATTAGAATAAATCATTTATATATTTAGTAACAATTTCACTTTAAAATACTCATTATACCCTCATTTAAATGATTTATAGCACACTAACATCTATGACATATATTAGAGAGTAGTTTTTTTTTACCTTGGTGTCCGGGCGAACTTTCGCGCAACCTCAACTAATTCCTTGACATACATGCCACATCCCACAAACAATTATTAGACCAAAAATTTCTAAAGCTTTTCTATTTTTCGTAAAACTCTGTGTCTAGTCAAGAAACCACAAAAGATTAAACAATCATTTTTATATGAACCGACGCCAAATATTTTAGACAGTATAAACAACTTAAATCTTCTATAACTACCATATGACAAATCTAGATTACACCAGTGCAATGTTCTCTAAGGCTCGGAGACAAAGAGAATTGAAGTAAACATGTTGTTGCATGGCTAGCTGCAGTGGCTTGAAGACGGTCTGGTTTCCCAAGATGTAGATGAGACTTCATTAGAACCTTTTCAATCAAAAGAGAACCCACAAATAATATTTTTGTCAATAACAAGAAATTGGTATTCAATAACTAATATCCAAAGCAAAATGCAAAAACCATAATTCATTTTTTTAAAAATGAAATTATTTTTAGGCTAGAGAAGGCACAAGAACAATCAATAAAAATATTAACCTAGAAGATAATAAATTCAAGAAATACCATACTTTTGTGTGAAATGACATCTTCTCATCCAACCCTATATTAGTGGAGGATGATAAAGAACTATGATTGAATGAATCTACAGTACAAGATAAATAAATATACTATTTATGACAAAACCAACAAAAAGTTAAAGGTCATAAACTATATAGCTACTTGTGGCTCGTCCTAACTGTGGGTTGGCCCTAACTAGGCTCAGTTAGGGATTGGACCGGTATGATATGGGTAGGGTGTCATCCCTTGAGTTGGTTCCCCTCTTTATTGATTTGAGACCTCTTCTTTGGTCCTTTCACTTGTCATTTAGCGGTAGACCTGTTATACTCGTATTAATCTTGGTTATATTGTAGGGCTCGAGGTTGTATTTGGATCCCAGGTTAGTACTCTCTTTTTTGGTAGTGTGGTTCGGTCTGTTGTATAATTATTTGATTTTTAGTGCCTTGTTTGAATGCTGGTGATGGCATGCATTGCATTGTTTTCTCATTCTCACGGATTTTTTGGTACGATCCTGGTTCATGCATTGGCATAACTATCATTCATGATTAAAAATTATTTTACTGTACTTTATTCTAACTATTTTTGATGGGATTCGTACCACTTGGATCACTTGATTTACTTTGTTTTGATATTACTAGGTGTCAGGGACGTACTCCTTTTCTACTTGAGAAATTAGAGGCATCTAGGATGTGCTTAGGTTTTACTTGACTAGTCGGCACGTCAACACCCTTTCCTATATGATTTTGGCTACTCATGATCCTCTTTGGAGTTGATCCCTACTAATCACAGGTTTGAGGCCTTGCCTTTTCCTCTATAGAGTCGACTTGCTATAAGTCCTTGTTCCGGCCTAGGCAGTATATACGGATTTCCCGATGTCCCCTATGAGTCTTTCTGGCCGTGAGTACTATAGTATTGTATGAGGGAGTTGTATGGGTCCTACCTTACCCGTTTGATAGGGAGGTAGGTCTATACAGTTGGTTACAAATGGTTACTGATGGTCCTATTGCACTTTCTACATTCATATGCATTGCCTATCACTAAAATACTTTTTTGTTGCTTGTATCCTCCGATTTATGGGGGTCGGTTGGGTTATGGTTGTCGTTTGTACCTTCCAGGCTTATGGGGGTACGATTAGGTTATTGTTTTACTATATTATGTTCTATGTTATTATTTTACTGTTAGCTGATAGGTTTGGATGGTAGAATTATGGTTGTGGGCCCTCTTGGCCATGGGTAGTTATCTGGTATCTTTATTGCTTAGAAATACGTTTTTGGCTTGCGTTCTAGGTACGTTCTTGACTTGACCTCTTACCCCTTATTTCTCGTTTCTATTCTTTATTGTTTGTCTACTTTAGAATCTCCATTTTAGTTATTTCTGTTATGCTTTATTTATTTCTTTTAATTTATCCTTAGGTTAACTTTTGAGCACAGTCGACCGATGCCAATGAGTACCATTTTTGGTATTTATACTACACTTTTGCTCCCTGTAGATCCTATTTTGAGTTGTCACGGTTGATATGGAGTCGGGTAGATCAACTTGGAGTTCGGATACTAGGGTGAACTCTTGGTGTTCGAAGTTTCTGGTTTCCGTCTATTTTAGGCTATGCTTAGTTTTAGTATTGTACTCAATGATATTCTGTACTTATCATGTATTTGTAAAATCCTTGTACTCTTGCTTTGGATTAGATGCTCGACTATTGACTAACGCCAGGTCTTGGAGTGGTTTTTCTTTTGTATTTTTGTTGATTCCCTTTCTTCAGTAGTTTAAATCTTTATGTTTCTTGTTGTTTACTTTCGCTTGGTATTCCATTGCTTATGACATCGTACAAGGGTTAGGCTTAACTACTGGTGGGGGTGTAGTAGGTGCCATCATAACCTAAGAAATTGAGTCATGACAGTTTGATATTAGAGCTCTAGTTTACCGGTATGGATTGTATGAGGGAAAATAACTAGTAGTGTCCCGTAGATCAGTGCGGAGACGTATCTTTGGGAGGCTATAGGGCATTCTTAGGAAACTCTGTTCTTGGGAGTCCCGAGATGGTTAACTTAGTTAACCAAGTGTTAACCTTGAAGAAACACCAATAACTACAAATGTATATCTTCAAAAACTTGCTCCAAACGCAGCTAATAGAAGGGGAAAACGATTACCACGTGTAAAGATCACGTTTCTAGGCACGGGGGCAATCTTTAATGGTAGAAATCGTTGAAAACTGACCTTCATCATGCAAGTACTCCATAGGAACCTTCTCTTAAGCTTTTTTTCTGGTTTGGAAGTAAAATGAAATGTTTTCATGGCTTAAAACGTTGAGTAAGCCGACATACCACATTTTTTACCCGACCCGGATTCTGCCCGGCAGTACGTAGTAAAACCCACATAACTTTTTACTCCAATGTCGGTTGGATACGGGGTTTTGTGCATTGTAAGCTAGACTTGTAGGCCTTCGATTTAATGGGTGATAGGCCTTCTAACTCTTTGTATATTGGGAGTAAACATCCAAGTCATTTGACCCAAAGTTAAGAAAATATTATTAGAGAAACTTCGATAACTTTTGCCGACTTTAGTTTCACAAATTTTCTTGACTTCCAAACTTAACATACGACCCTTGTGCTATTATAATACCTCATAACACACTATTCTTAGCATGTTTTACACTCATAGGCTTTTCCACAAGGTATAGGACAAGTTAAACCTTTCAAACAGGCGAAGTTCTACCCGAGCCATTTGTTTTATCATGAACTTTGTTTGAGGGGTCCCTTTGACCTAAAACTTTAGTTTAGTTCCTTGATATTTCCACCTACTTTCAATCTTAATCTCCAATGTATGATACAAAGTCATATACACCTCATATAACCATGCCATACTATGCCACATATATTATGCACGATTAGAGAAAACGTACGGGATCTTACATTCTCCCCCCCTTATGAACATTCGCCCGCAAATGGATCTAAACAATTCCTTGGTTGTTTTTTTTCTTTTCTCACAGTACTTTATTTGCGAGTTTATATTTGTTACAGTCGCAAACCTGAAGTCAAATTCTGAAAATTTTAACTACTAAGCTTTGCATAACTATCTCATAAGAAGACATATAAATCTCACCTTCAAGCTACTTAAAATATAACTAAGTCGTTGTGAAGAAATAATTGCCAATAATCGAAATGTAACTCACCTTAAGTCGTAAACAGTTGGGGGTACTCCTTCCTCATTTCCTCTTCCGCTTCCTAAGTCATTTCCTTGACCTTGTTATTTCTCCATAACACTTTCTCAGAAGCTACATCTTTATTTCGAAGCTTTCTTATTTGCCGATCTAAAATCGCTATTAGTACCTCTGCATAAGATAAATCCTCAGCGATACAAACATTTTCAATGGGCATAATATGTGAAGGATCTCTAATGCACTTTCGCAACATAGAAACATGAAATACAGGATGAACTGCTTCCAATTTTGAAGTAAAATCAAGCTCGTATGCCACCATACCGATCTTCCGAATAATCTTATACGGTCCAACATACCTAGGACTGAGCTTCCCTTTATTTTCAAATCGCATGATGCCCTACATAGGTGATACTTTCAGGAAAACCCAATCTTCTACCTCAAACTCTAAGTTCCGTCAACGAACATCTGGATAAGACTTCTGTCGACACTGTGCTGTATGAAGCCGATCTCTAATAAGCTTAACCTTTCAATCGCTTGTTGGACTAAATTGGGACCTAGCAAATCTGCTTCCCCGAGCTCAAACCAACCTATTGGGGACCTATACTTCCGCCCATATAGTGCTTCATAAGGGGCCATCTGAATACTAGCTTGAAAGCTGTTATTATAAGCGAACTCGATAAGAGGTAGATGTTGATCCCAACTTCCTTTAAAATCCAACACATAAGCACGTAACATATCCTCAACCATCTGAATAGTACGTTCTACCTGTCCATCAGTTTGTGGATGAAAAGCGGTGCTAAGATTTACCTGAGTGCCTAGACCTTTCTGAAACGATCTCCAAAAATGTGCTGTAAATTGAGCTCCTCGATCTGAGATAATAGATAATGGAACTTCGTGAAGGCGAACAATCTCCTGAATGTAAAGCCAAGCATAATCTTCAGCTGAATATGTCGTCCTAACTAGCAAGAAATGAGCAGATTTTGTCAGCATATCGATAATTACGCAAATGGAATCAAACCTTCGTGGAGTGCGAGGCAAACCAGTGATGAAGTCCATATTTATCATATCCCATTTCCATAACGGAAGCTCAATATACTGGGTTAGGCCTCCAGGCCTCTGATGCTTTGATTTAACTTGTTGACAGTTGGGACATTCAACTACCATCTCCACAATATCTTTTTTTCATGCCATTCCACCAATAGATTTGTCGAAGGTCCTAATACATCTTCGTCGCTCCTGAGTGAGATGCATGAATTCAGGGCCAAAAGGCCCTAAACATTATTGTCCCCTTTAAATTGCATTGTAGGTTTCCTATTTGGAGAAACATAGTTACCTCTATAGCAAAAGTTCCCAACTTAAAATAAATTCTGAGGAAGATCAAGTCTTCCGTTGATACCGAACACGAAGAAAATCCATTGTCCATTCTCATATTTTATCAAACAAAGATTTAATCTTGACAATCCCTATTCCGCCATCTGAACTGATTACGGAAATCCTCTTAAGGCTTCCTTTGAAATCCCTCTTGAAATGCAGGTCTATTTCGAAATCTTGGTTTTCGTTAATCTCTAGCACAAAATTTATCAAGACCCATTTTAGTGTATTTGCTAATAACAAACATTACATCCACCACAACCTTGTGTTGACCTAGGGAAGCTACCTGACTCATGATGGACATCAAAGCTTTCTTAAAAAATGTTCTGTTAGTTCCTTACTTGATGACCTTGCTGTGACTGAGCAATATAACTTGGATTTTCCCACCCATGAAAATATTTGGGTTGTGGGTTAAGTGAATGGATTGATTTGTCCTGCCATTGGATCCACTGACATGTTTATATGGAATCCATCAATTAGAAAGTTAAGAAAATTCCTAATTCTAGACTTACATTTCATATTTTGCACATATATGGTTTTGGAGATGACGAATTACATTATGATTATAAGGTAGTGTCTATTTTCAATTCTGGAAGTGTAGATCAAGTTGAGGTTAACTCATAGAGTCTAACTCTGATTCTTGGACAAGTGATGATTGCACGAGTTCAGGAATAATGGATGTTTTTGGTAAGGTATTGAACGGGAGACGTTATTGGTCAGCTACTACTGCTGTCCTAAATACATGTTATAGTTGGTACATCATTTCTTCTGATTTGGCTAGTGAAAAATGGGGAAAGGTTGAGAAGCTCTGCTCTAAAAAAAGAGTAGTTTTCCATCGGTGAGAGTGTTGAGTGTTGACACCCAATTTTGGCCCTCCACAATATAAATTAATCATCGAGCTTCTTAAATTCCAAACGATTTGAAATAATTGCTTTTATAAAATTCAAAATATTTTTTAAGTTATTTTAAATAGTTTTGTCACATTTTATAATTTTAAATAATATATATGTTTTATATAATTAGCATAGTATATGAATATTTAAAAATCTCCTCAAAAAAGATTTTATTAAATATTTGGTTAATTAGTTTAGTTATAAAATAGTTTCTATTTTAAATAATTAATTTATAATTAAGTTAATTATTTTACTTTGTTAAGATTAAGAAGCTCGTTAATTAATTAATATTAATTCATTTTATTTAATATTTAGTTGGATTCACTAATTGAGTCAAATTGGTTAAATTTTAAAGTTAAGTGGACTAAGTTTGCAATTCATTTGGTCATTTTTCTAATTCAAATATAACCATTTTTGTCCCACTTCTTGGACCTTTTTAGGAAGACCAAGTATTAGGCCCTCTTCGTTCAATTTTCCAGCAGCCCACTTCTCCATTTCAATTTTCCCAGCCCATTCCCAATCATAATAAAAACCGGCCCATTTCAATGCTAAAACCCAATTCCTCACAACAATGCATTATACAATCAGCATTCCAATACCAAAACTGACCCCACCCCATGTGTTTTCTTCTTCTTCCATACAAATCCAACTAATAATTCAAAGACCCACCAACAATATCTATACAAACAGCAGTACCCGACACACCCAATGTGTTTTCTTCTTCTTTCTTGCAAATCCAGAAAATCCCAACAAACCAGTAAAGGTAAACACCTACAGCAGCCGCATCACATCTCCTTTTCCCATTTTTCGGGGATTTCCAAATCTCTTCCACTGATTGCCTTTGAAAAAAGGGAAGAAATTCAAAAGATTTTTGAATCTTTGTTTAACTTTTTCCCCTCTAAATCGACCCCAAATTTCCTCTATATAAACCTCCATTTTTCTTTAGTGTTGGGGTGGGGAAAAGAGAGGAGGATTAAGGAAAGTGGGAGACAAGAGATTTTACGTTCTAAAAAATAGAAGTTTATTTTTAAATTGAGAGGACGAAAACCCGATAGCTATTTTTTTTTCTGTATTGATTCTCTGCTTGCTCGAGTTAAGGTCACGTGGTGGTGAAATAGTTCGTTTCAACTCGTCGTCTCAAGTTCGCTGCCCATAACCAGGTAATCTTCTTATGCTATCTCTTCAAATTCCCGATTTTGCTTTGTGTTCGTTTTAAGTATTTTAGTTGTTTGGATTTAGTCACTGCTTAACATGTAGATTGATGTGTAAATGCCATATAGCTTTCTTTTCTTCTTTTCTTTTTAGAATTTTCCAGCTCATATTTTTTTCGTGTTGTTTGTTAGAATTCAGTTTCTGAGTACTGCATTTTTAGTTTCGTTTCCTGCATTCTGTTTGCTCAAGGTGTTTCCAGATTTTTATGAACTTGTTGATACCTCGTAAATGTTGAGACAATTTTTTTGAAAATATTTTGGCTAAACTTTGAACTTATGGACTCCTGCTCCATTCTACTTGTTTGAATCAGTAGACCTTTAAACTCATGTTTGCTCCCTTTCTTGTGAGTCCTCTGTTCCGTGGATAACATGATTTTTGTTATTCTATTACATTGCGTTAGATTCATACATGCATTTGACTACATTACTTTATTATCATTATTTTTCTTTTGACAAAAAAGTAAAAAAGTAAAGTTAAGTGTCAATCATTGGTAGTGAGAAATAACATTTGTATTGTTTTGTCTGCTATTGCCAAAGCGTGTTCTTCCATTATATGTGTTAATTGTCAAGATAATAGTTTAGTCACATGATTTTAAGTGTTACTTGTATAACAATGAGAGTTTAGGAGTTAAGAAATTTAATCAATTTAAATAAGAATTAGTGTAACTGTGAACTCGGCTATAATAATTCTTATTATTTTTTACTATTATTATTATTTTTAAAACATTCCTTCTTAAATTGATAGTTTAGTCATTGTTGGGTTCCATTTATTTGTTTAGAAAGACTTGCATTTTGTTTTCTTTATTTATTTGCATTTTTGAGTCTAGCATGTCACTAACCATTTAGTTGAGGATTGGAATTTAATATGTCATATGTTCAACTTTCCTTGAATTTTCATTCTACTATAAGTTAAGTATTAATTTTTCTTCCATGTTTACCTTGCATGAACCCCTCCTTGGTTTGAGTCCATTCGACTCCCTTCTATCTCTTCCCTTTGCATTTCAGATGTGCTATGGAGTCCCGAACTCAGCACTATCGAGTTGAACTCATCATTTCAAGAAATTGGAAGCTGAAACAGGTCTCGAAAAGCAGAAAAATGGGTTGTATACATTCAATATACACTAATATACATCAAGGGTATACAAAAATGGGAATTGAGCCAAAAGCCCAAATCAACAACGAGTTTGGCCCAAAAAAGGGCCCAAATTTATCTTCTCCTTTATTCTCCTAGATTATTTAATTGTGATTACTTATTGTTAGTTTTTTTTTATTAACTCTAACTTTAAAAACTTAATTGAACTCCCCAAAGGATGAACTATTTTCTTTGTCTTGGTTTTCTTTAGGTTGGTTTACTTTAATACATTTTATTTTATCAACTCTTGCACCCTTATTTACTTGTTCAAATGTTTTCTATTCAAAACTTTCACTTACTTTTAACTAGTTCAAACTGATTTCTTGGTTTATTGACTAAATTAGTTCAAATTATTATGAGTCAAATAAATTTTAATTAATCTAGTTTGTTAAAATTTTAATCACTTGCATTCAATTCAAATGTTTCATTTAGGTCCCTTTTCCTATAAAATAAAATAAAATGTGTCATTTATTTAATCTATTTTCTCGAGTTAATCGAACATTGTAAATAAATATTATTATTTATATATATTGAATCATTTTCCTAAAAAAAATAGTCCAAAAATATTTAACCTAAGTCATAGGATAACTGCGTGTTAGCGGGCACTTCAAATGTCTTAAAAACCACCTTGAAGCGTAAATAAGAACCTCTGACACATTTTCTCTAATTTTTTAAGGATTTAATCTGTTAGAGTCTTTTCAAATTAAGTTTTCTTAATTTCTTTAAAAAATTAAGTGGCGACTCTTTCTAAGTATTTTTTCTCAAATTATTTTATACTTATAACATTTCAAAAAGTGATTTTTCTAAAGGTTATTAATATTACAGCATAACAAAATTGGCGACTCCACTGGGGATTTAATAGGTTCTAACCATAACAGACTTAGGTTAATTATTAAGGTTTTTAACATATGCTTACTTGTTTGCTTATTTTACATGTCTAATGCTTTATTTTTCATGCTTATGTGATATAAACTGCTTATTTGTTATTGTTTTTAATAAATTGTATATTTGTTACTGCTTTATAAACTGTCATTCCGTTCATACTTCCTCCAATTCTGGAAAATTCATACAATCACACGTACACGCGAGGTGTGTTTTGTGCACCTGCAAATTTCTTTCAAAATCCCAAAAGTTAGGAGAGTTGGCATATGCACTGGGTGTCCGGATCTTCTTCCGTGTGACCGCGTAGCCTCCTCACTCGAGTTGACCACTCGAGAACCTTGTGTCTAGTAAACCAAATCTTAGAAAACATAAGATAGAGCTAAGTCGCCCCTCAATTTAAGTCATGCATGCATATATCTTAGGTGGATCGATTCTGGGTATCGATTCCATATTTATGAAGTCCACCCTTATGTCGACGGGTTTCACGACCCAACGACCAACGATCATGTTTTGTGTAATGTGATAATGATAGACGGATCCAAGCCTAAATTTGACATAGTTTGAAAATTATGTGTTCATTCTTGTTATTTTTTATAGGATGAATTCAGTCCCCGAAGTGCCCAAAATTAGGATGGTCGAGGGTTTCCCGCTCAAATTGAAGATCTGGTGGGAAAGCTTCACTCCAAGTGAAAAACTAGCAATTGCAAGAAGGTTGGGGTGCCTCAATATGCTATACAAGGTTAACTCGGACTAACATGTGATCAGAGCATTGATTCAATTTTGGGATCCAGACCGTGTTGTGTTCGCGTTCAAAGACTTTGAACTAACACTTATATTGGAGGAAATCTATTATTTCACCAGTTTGAAGTATCGAGGAGAGGTCAAATTATTCCACATAGTCAATCAGAGAAGAAATTTCTTCGCTACTTAGGACTGAAAAATGGAAAGAAACTTCGATGCTTCGAACATAATTGGGTTTCTCTGGATTACTTATATGAAATGTATGGACGCTCGAATAGTTACAAAGTGTTCAGGAAAGAATTCTCTTGCACTTATGTCCATTGGCAAGCCAGACGTCCTATCGTATTTGCTGGGGCTTTACTAGGGACTTTAGTGTTTCCACGAGAACATGGTCATATTAGCACCTGCATATGTTATGTGGCTCGTGTACTTTTTGAAGGTGTTAATGACGAAGAACTCACTCTAATTCCCATGATTTTAGCAGAAATATTTCGAGCTCTTGGGAAATGCAAAAGAGGGGAAGCAAACTTCTTTGAAGGCTACAATCTTCTTTGACAAATGTGGGCGATGGAAAATTTTCACCAGCGTAAAAATATGGATGAAATATGCTTTAGTAACACAAATCATATTGACAGTTTTTACGATAGGACGAGAAGGTTTGTGTCTCCGATTGGTGCTGATGACTGGTATAGATATCTGGCCTCCCGCACTAGTAACCAAATTCAGTGGAAATGTCCATTACTCTCACATTCCCCGGCCTATATAAGATGCAAGAGGTTTAACTATATTGAGCTTATTGGGTTGAAAGGTCTCCAACCATATGCTTCGGTGGGCATGCTTCAACAGTTTGGTCAAGCACAAGTAATCCCTTTTCGACCAAACATGAGGATTTCTGAAATTTCCTTCAGACCAAACTTTGAGGTCCCTAGATCCAGAGAGATTCTTCAAGAATGGAAAAATATTCTCACGATAGATATAGGAAATGGGCCAGAAAGAGAAATTCCAGAATATCAAGTGTGGCTTTGAGAAGATCGCAATAGTATGAGTCCAGAAGGCGAACAAGGTTTTAAGGATATTGGGACGACGATCTGGATAAGACATTCTCATCTTGGAACCAAAGTGGTCACTCCTGAAATGTGGGCTCAAATGGAAACTATAATGCAATATTTGGACAATTAGGGAGCAGAGCCTAGCAATGTAGGAGCGTCATCTTCACTTCCTCCACCAGCGTGATTGATAACAAATTTAGGCCGAGTCTTAGATTTGTCTTTATATTGTATCATCTTTTATGTATTTTTAGTTTATTCTCTCTTTGTCGTACCATTTTATTGGTATTCCAAACTCGAGTTGTCACAAATTAATAACTTGGATCAATCTATCATAATCACGTTATGTTTGACGGTTAGGCCTACCTTTGGCATAAAAAAGGTCACAAATCTAGGGCGCGATATAAATTGTTTGTGTGTTGCTTGATATAATTGCTTTGTGTTGTGATGTGTCATTTTGTCTAAAGCAGAATTAATCCATTCTTGTTTCTTAGAGCACCTTAAGCATATATAAAAATCCACAACAACAAAGTCCATCCAAGTTACTACTGAAGTGTTGTCTAAGTTTGTCAGAAAATATATAAACCCTTTAAAAAACTTCTAAATTTCATCTCTCAGTCTGAGAAAGGTTACCTTGCTAGAATGTCTAGAAGAAGTGTTAGCATGTCAATGCTGATCAATGATTTGGTTAGTGGTGAAGAAATTGAAGAACCAATGTTTAGACTGATTCAGACTACGCTTAGCCTGGATTCCCCAAAAGGATACATAGGCAGCCCCTATCCTATAAATTTGTATTCTCCCTTTCCTTCAAGAATTTTGAAAGATTTCACCTAAAAGATATGAGTGGAAGAAGTTAGCAAGAATCTATGTAAGTCGACTTTCATGATTCATTCAAATGAACTAACCCAAAAAAAAAAAAATCCTTCCATTTGAGTCCTCCCTTTCACCCAAAAGACATTAGTGGATTAATCTGCTTAAAGCAAAATGACAATTGTAAGTTTATTCTTATATCATATTATTTGCATTTCTCATTAAAAACAATAACTAACATAGCTACTTTTGAGTTGTTTTTCATTTATCAGGTAACTAGAACTGATTTGTGTTGAGAAACTGGCTGAATATCCGTACTTCATGAGATCTAAAGTCCCTAAAGATTCCTTCCCGGGACAAAATCTATTGAAAGGAAAAGAAAAGATGACTGGAAATGGTGAGAACATTAGTTAAAATGAGATCACAATAGCAGACCCTATCATTGCTAAACAGAATGAGTTGATTGCTCAACTAGCACAACAAATTGCTGAAATGAGGGCTGAGATGCATAAGACTCGGGAGTTGGCAAATTTGGCTATCACTGTTGACACTCCTTTTCCAAACAACGAAAGACCTCCACTCCATTTCCCTACTCCTAATCCAACACCCGAACATTTCCCACAAAATCCACCTATTGCTCCAGTCCAAAAGGCCCCAACTGTCAAATTAAACACAACTAACCAACATCATGCTAGCTCTTCCTACCAAACACCTCATCCATCTCAAAGCCTAAATTCTCACAACTCTCAAGCATTCCCTTCCATCTACCAAACTGCTCCTCAAAACACTTCGAACCCACCTACTACTCAACCCGTACCTACAAAAGCCACTTTCCATATTCCAATCCTCACAAAACCACATCTTCCCTACACTACATATCCTGAACCCGATCACTATGAGGAGAAGGAAAAGGAGTGGAGGGTCAAAGAGGAAATGAATAAGCAGAGCATGAAGGAAGAAATTATGAAAGCTATGAAAGAACTTCATTACACTCCAGATGTTATAGGGCTAAACTATGAAGACTTGTGTTTCCATCCAAACTTGGACCTTCTTGAGGGGTTTAAGGTACCAAAGTTTGACACTTTTGGAGGAACTGGGAACCCCTTAGCTCATTTAAGGGCGTATTGTGACCAACTCGTAGGAGTTGGGAAAAATGAAGCATTGTTGATGCGGCTCTTCAGCCGAAGTTTGAATGGAGAGGCAATAGAATGGTTCGCCTCCCAAGACATGAAGCAATGGCCTAGTTGGAATGCTTTAGCTAAAGATTTTATTGAGATATTTGCTTATAATGTAGAGATCATTCCAGATCGATACTCCTTGGAAAAGATTAGGCAAAAATCCACCAAAAACTACCGTGAATATGCATACAGGTGGAGAAAAGAGGCTGCCAGAGTTCAACCTCCCATGTCTATAAAGGAGATCATTGAAGTATTTGTGTGCATCCAAGAGCCAGAATACTATGATAGAATGATGCTGCTCATTAGAGCAAAATATGCTGAGATAGTCAAAATAGGTGAGACTATGAAGATGGTCTTAAGACCGGAAAGATTGCACGGGTGGCAGCCCAAGCCGGATCTTCCGGACTATTGAGGAAGAAAAGGGAGGATGTATCCTTTATTTTTGATGCATCTGATGGAAGGACAAAGAGATTGTTCGGATTTAGCTCTAGAAAATCTTCACCCTCCAAAGCCTATCCCCTAGCTCCACAAAATCCCTACCCAATCTTCTATGTCCAACCAAATTTCCAAATTCTGCCTCCTAATCTCCCAGCTCCACGTTACCAAAATACCCCTCCAAACTATCAGACTCCACAATCAAATTACCAAACTCAACCATACCCAAAATTCCAAGCACCAACACCTCCCCGCCAAAATCCTTTAAATTACCTTCAAGTACCTCTACCTCCACAAAATAACTATGACCTTCCTCGTCCAAACTTTGAAGGGAAACCTCCCAGAATTTTCATTCCTCTCATTGAAAGCCGAACTAAGTTGTTTGGAAGATTGAAAGCTGCAAGCATGCTTCATCCCATCGAACCTAAACCCGTCAATACAAACTCTAAATTCTTTAGAGCTGATTAGATATGTGCATACCA
>JAJOOE010002878.1:0-19301 GCA_036250405.1 Solanum raphanifolium | reverse complement strand
GACTATCGAGTTAAATATTTGCTATTGACAATATTCTTCCATATTCTCTGTGGGATCGACCCCGACTCATAGTTGGGTAAATATATTGCATACGATCGTTTATATTTCTTTTCAAGAAGTATATTTGAACGTTATCAAACTAGAACATAGGTAAGTCTGAAAAGTATCGCAAAGAACTTTTTAATCCTTCTATCGAATTCTGGAAGTTGTCTTAAAATGTATTCCTCTGACTTCAAGCTTGCAATAACCAATCCAAAAGTCAACATTTGAGAAATAGGCCACTCCATGTAACTAATAAAATAAGTCATTTGTACGAGGAAATCGTTACTTATTGCATATCGTTACATAGTTCAACTATTAGTAGTCAATATATATTCTCAAGTACCTAACCCCTTTTTTTTCACAAAAAATATTTATTTACAATTGGGTTCTATAAAGCACTTTTCAGTAGGTTCGCCAACTATTTCTTAGCTCACTTCACTACATTAATATCATATGATAGGGAGGTGTCAAAATGGGCTAGGTGTTAGGTGTCAAATCGATACCAAAATCTACTTCTTGTATGGGAGGTAATCAAAACAAATCCATAGAAAACACATCATTTAATTCTCTCACTAATGGAACTTTTCCAACTAGGTGTATGGTCTATACCATGCCTTACCACAT
The DNA here is from genome assembly GCA_036250405.1 of Solanum raphanifolium. Classification (NCBI taxonomy): domain Eukaryota; kingdom Viridiplantae; phylum Streptophyta; class Magnoliopsida; order Solanales; family Solanaceae; genus Solanum; species Solanum raphanifolium. The sequence goes on along the minus strand of JAJOOE010002878.1, from coordinate 18,635 downwards.
ACCATTTCTTTTACCATAAATAGGAAGCATATGAGTTTTTCTTCACTGGCCACTAAGTCACAACAATAAAAGATAAAACATTTCCTATTCTTGTAACACCCATTCTCTTCTTCTTTCCTTCTTTTGAAAATAATTGATTCATTGATTCTCGACTAAACTATCTTCTCATGACATTTGAGAGTATTTTGAGAGGAAAATAACTTATTCACCCACAATGACATATCAATTAAACCATATAAATATGATTTGGTTAGTTATGTAATCCTTTCCCTCAATTCTATCTTGACCAGCATTGTATACATTCCGAGCAAAAGAAAAAAAAATGCCCCATAGGAGTAGAAACCAATAAAAGTATTTCCCAATGTCATGAGCATTCACAATTTCCAACTCTTTACTACAATTCCCATAAAAGGATTTCTTGGTTTTGGTCTTCTTGAATGAATGCTTGATTGCCCACTCATAACGTTACATGTTTTCAATCTTTTTAATAAAGTCAATTATCTCAAAATAGGTTAACGTCTTCATATATAGGGCTGTTCAAGAGACTAACCAACCTTCCAAGAAACCTCTAAATCATAAATACTTCGTTAGGTAATAAGTAGGAATCATATCTAGATAATTGAAAAATCTAGAGTCATATATCAGTTCAATACATTATTTGGAACAAATTTCTTAAAATCCTTAACCAGTTACACATTTTCAATTGTCAAGAAGAAACCATCCATAAATAACTTAGTAAATTGCTTCAAGTCGTTGGTGTTCCCCTATGGGTATTTCAAACATTACAATATTATATCATAGATTTTGTCATGTTCACCATCTGAACATTGCGAGCGTTGTAGTACTCTTGTTGGAACATGCTAGAGCTTGTAAGGCCTTAAGTTATTCACCCATGACTCTATGCCAAAAATTTAAGTATCGTTGAGCTGTTAGAACCTATAAACCTAGGAGATTTCATCTCTAGAAACTCTCAAGAATATTTCTTTTTCCAAACAAATATGAATCTTTGTTGCTGCCTGAAGATGGCCTTGTGCCCTATTTTGTTGTATGACTAAATCCATTATGTTTTTTAAACACCACTTGCAAGACCTCACTAGGTATGCTGCTGACATGTCCATTAATATCCCTGGCTCATTTGGAAAAGAGAGGTGTTTTAACAGTAACACTCTCATGTTGCTAAAGTGGCAGAATAGTGCTCCTTCCAGAAAGAGGTATATTACATTTCACATATGTGCACAAAATCCCTCAAAGTGGCAGAACAACCTGTTTCTTAGGCTTTTCAACTACTTCAGTAAGCTCCCCTTAATTGGAAGAGACAAATGTTTACAAAGGAGTCATTTTATGCCTCCGAACCTTTGACTACTCTTGTTGGTGGATGTCTAAATCCAAGACATGTGATAGAAAGACAAAAATGTTAGATTCATCTACTTGACCCTATCAGTCGCACATACAAGACAAAGTAAGAAAGAAAGACAAGACACATCCTATCACGTCCTCGCATAATCACGATTATAGAAAGGGCCGACAACATAACCATAATTGAGATTCCACTTGGTGAAAAGAACATAACAGAAACATCCACTCCAATCTGGGTTGAAAGCTTGTCCACATCATGGAACAAGGTCTTTTTCCTATTCGAAAAACTAACAATGTGTGCTTTCGCAGGCACAATCAACTTCAATTCAAGGTAAACAAAAGACTAAAATAAAGTTGACTGCATCTGAGAAAGAATGCATTGTTAGTTCCTCGAAAAGGAAAAAAACTTTGTTCAGGGATGCAGATAAACATGCAACTTAGATTAAAGTAGATATTGGTGTTATGATCTTTCCAGCAAGTGGAAAACCATGTTACTATGGTTCCATAAGTATAGAAAAAATAATTGATAAATATTTCAAAGTGAAATTAGAGGATCGGTAATGTGATCATGGCGAGGACAAATCAAATGGTTTTGAGACATTTGAAGATCTCCGTAAAGAATTACAAGCATTGAATAAGAAAGAAAGAAAGAAATGAATACTAATGTATAAGATCATACACCCTAGCTTAGAAATACCTCCAAATAAACACATGTTGGTGGCAATGAATTTACGGATGGAGAAAGTTAAAAAAGAGAAAATGTTATTCTGGTCGAGCATCTCAAGTTTGATTTAAATACTTCCCTGAGCCAGAAGAGGAGGAGAGTTCTTGAAATTATAAATATCATGGAGTCAGGAATTGTAGTTCTTGAAATTGGAGCTATGTTTGGGGAAGACTTTATTAGTGTTCAAGTCATCTAATATGGTTAATTCTCGTCTTTGTTATTATGTCAATTGTTACAAGTCTTCATTCATCCATTTATTTGAGGTTTTAGACAATTAAATAGAAGGTTATGGAGTTCTTATGTTATTAAGTCGGTTTTTTTTATTTGTTCCATCTTTAGTCTTTAATGAGCTTTGTGTAGCATAAGTGGTAAATCAATTAAATTCTTTTATTTAGCTAGTGAACATTGTTGAAGTGATGGATCAAAGATAATACTCGTGCACTCATTAATGTACTTTTATGTTTCATCTCTTACGATGTTTGTGCATTTACATTTTACATCAAGGCTAGCTCTCTGCGAAATTGTGGAATCTCTGAAATATGAGTTTTTCTAATAACTATTGACTTTATTGGCATATTTTAGGATTCCAAGAGAATCTCTTAAATACATTGCTAAGTACTTGTTCCATAAGCAATTAAGTACTAATTATTATGATTTTGAAGCAAAATGCACATTAGTACTAACTACTATATAAAATATCATCTCTATGATAATTCTACAACATAGTGTGTAGCAAAGTGGTTGCTATAAATTGTAATTGTGGTATTCATTGGTATTATAAGAACTTCAGAAACCAAAAATAGATTCAACCCTGAAAGCTCATATGTTTTTATCCTATAAAAAGTATGGATATTTACGCAATTGTAGTACTTGCATTAATTCATAGCCATCCACAAGATAAAAAACTAACATCTCAGTGATAGCCTTTTACTAATATAGTAAGCATAAATCAACTCAAAGAGGAAATAGTGGTCAGAATATGTATTTTTGAAAAAGAGCAAAAGAAGAGGGAAGAGGGAATGAACGACTCTGAAGAAACTAGATTTAAGAGTTTTGACGATTTTGTTGAAGCTTCAAAACAATGGTACACCTTACAAGTTACAATATAGATACATAATATACACAACAAACTCTAGGACACAACATCCAACACATTTTTATTTCCTTGGAGTAGGACTTTGGAATGTAACAAAGAGGCCGACGTAACCACTAGTACCTTATGTTGATTCAACATTCTCTACATTTAATTAACTTATAGGGATTGTTGTTTTTCATCTTTCTTTAGATTCAGTTCAACATTATTACTTTGCAATTGCAATGTAATAAACCAGAAGACAATTTTGTTGGAATTCATGGTAAGCTTGTACAGTTACCATGAATTTCAACAAAATTGTATTCTTATTTATTCCATTGCAACTGCAAAGTAATAATGTTCAATTAAATGGAAAGAAATGTGAAAAACAACAATGTCTATAAGTTATTTAAACATACAACAATGCCTTTAAGTTATTTAAATATATTTTGTTAATTCAAAAGAGACACCTTGGAGTAACAATAAAGTTGTCTCTGTGTGACCTACATGTCACGGGTTCGAGCCGTGGAAGCAAACACCAATGCTTGCATTAGGGTAGGTTGTCTACATTATACCCCTTGGGCTGCGACCCTTCCTAGGATCCTGCTAATGCGAGATGTTTTATGCATCGAATAATCCCTTTTTTATATAATGTTAATTCTATACCGTGAAAGAAAAGGAAACATGCGAAATAGCTAGTTTTATTTTTAATTTACACGTACATTTTTTCCTAATGTGATTCAAGAATAAAAATCTCAATAACTCCAACTCAATAGAACCATATAAGATGATTTTACACCTCTAATTAGTTACATTTATTGTTTATTAACCTTGATAAACTTCATTTACCTTAGTTGGCAACATTTAAATCAAAGTCTAGTGCCTCGACCTAAACAACACTTTTTGTTACTTTATTTATTTTGTTCAACTGCAACTTGATTGCCACCAACTGCTAGAACCTATGTTTATCTAGCGGTATTTCTAAGTCGGGATTCATGATCTTATACCTTACTATTCACCCTTTTTCTTTCTTGTCCAATTCTTGTAATTTTTATAGAGATCTTCAAATGTCTTAAAGACATTTGATTTGCTCGTGAACATGATCAAATCGACTATCTTCTAGTTTCAATTCAAGAATTTTATCCGTTATTTTTTCTATACTTGTGGAACCATAGGAATATGGTTTTCCACTTGGTGAAAAGAGCAAATCACTATCATCCGATCCATTCATAATTGAAAGCTCATCAACTTTCTTCAACATGCCTATTTTCCTTTTGGAGGAAGTAGCAAGGCATGTTTACTTGGACTCAATCAACTTCATTTCAATTGTTTTGCCTAACCCTATTCGTCCTCCTTTTCATTGCAAAAAGCAAATAAATAGAGAATAAAAGAAGAATATATTTTGCCAAAATAAGCCTGAGAAATTTTGAGATGGGCACATCTATAATTCATAGTGGTGCACATTTTTCACTCTCATTTAATGTTTTCATATTTTGTAAATATGTCATGAAATTTCAGTGAATTCCGTCGACCATAGTTATCTCTTATTTATTTCATTGCAATTGCATAGCAATAGAGCCGAGTGGAATGTAAAGATAAATATAAAATATAAAATATAAATTCTTTGATTATTTGACATATATAATATTTTTGAAATAGGTAACTTTGTGATATATCACAAAACATTAATGGGTTGTACTGAAACCATATATACAAATATCTTTTTTTCCAATTTTAGGGGCGATAGTGAATCTAAAATATTAATAATAGATGCAATGTCATTGAAGAAGAATTGATTACACCAAAAACATAATACTAAAAAACATTTTAACTTGACCTTTTGGACACCAAAAAATCCACTATACTAGCGGGGATAATTCTCCATTTGTTAATTAATGTCTTTGCATTCACCCCTGATTTCTTCCAACTCTTTAAAGCCTCTAAGACCAACATGGGCATTGTCCAGGAGATGCCTTTGAAAAAAGCATCCATAGTTGTTGGATATACTTGTAATGTACCACCAAATGGCTCACTCTCTAATGTCTCCCATGAAGGAAACCATCTTGAGTATAATGTTATCCCTCTTTTCATCAAATTATCTTGAGTTAGAGCAGCTTCTTCGCCAACAACCATATGAAACATGGAATAGAATCTCCATATTTATTTTCATGGCCAACTGTGTGTTTTGGGTTTTTCTAGTCCATAAACCTATAGGCAGAGTTAAATTTGAATTCCTCTCTACTATTGCCCTTCCACCAAATAGCATATTCCCTTGTTTGTAGCCCATTGAAAGCTTCCATGGTGTTGAAAAAAATCTGCCACTCTTGATATCTCAAAGTCATTCAATTTTCTTCAGAAATTAGAGCTCCACCCCTGATTTGTCCATAACTCTGTTTTAGTATTTTGTTGTCCCAGAACCATATTGTATATGTCAAGGAAAATAACTTTCAGATTTCCCTTTTCATGCCATTCATCTTTCTAGAATCTTTTCTTGCTTCCATCTATAACTTTGTTCTTTGTACTCTTAAGTTTATAACACAAACCTCTTATTGATCTCTACAAACCAACTCCATATGGTGTAGTAACATTTTTGGTCATCCACATATCTTCACCTTCATATTTTGCACTTATTACCCTTTTCCATAGCACCAGATTATCATTGGAAAACTTCCAAATTCACTTCATTTTGAGAGCTTTACTCTGCACCTTCATGTTCTTTATAATCCCCACATCACCTGCCTTCTTGCCAGTTATCACTACTTCCCACTAAACCAATTGGAAACCTTTTATGTATATATATAATGTGAATAAATTACTATGAATGAAAAGGCAATAAGCCAAATTTTTTTATTACTTTTCAGTTTTGCATACATTTTACCCTAATTTATTATAACCGCATATGTTTTCTCCTAACACGATTCAAGAAAAAAAAGCTCTACAACTTTAGCTCACTGAAACATTATAAGATGACTTTACATCTTAATTATTTACATGTATTGCTACTTTTAGCCTTGAACGGCTTTATGTAAGTTGTTGAACAACTTACTATCCTTTATGATGTCATCTTTAACATTTTCATTGTTATTTTCAAGGTTTTCTTTAAGTAATAGCTAAATTCCTAGTAACATTAAATTCATGTAATGCATACATCCAACTCACATATATTGTTCACCCTAACAACAAGACTATACAATATTCACTTTAGACCTATAATTAGATTATTCCATAAAAAAAGAAATAATTGTATAAACCTCCCTCCTGATTTGACTTGATAACACCACCCTCTTAGTTTGACTTCATAACACCACCCTCCCTTATAATTTTACAATATTACGCTCACCTCTCTTTGTTGACTTGGTAACAATTATTTAACTAAGTTATTGCTAATTCAAAACACTAAAAATATGATCAATTTGTCAGTTTCTGTGTTCTTTTAATTAACTAATAACTATTAGTTGAATTTCTTTAGAAAATAAAATAAAACTAATACGAAGCTCCTAGTTCTTTTTGCACCACATTTTTTTCTCATAAACTCCAAACAAGTCTTGTTCAGTAATTTTTCAAATTATCCATCCTTTGTATTATATAAAACTCCATGTTTTTCCGTCATGAATATTTCTGCCACCTCAGAACCCATAAAACTAAGTAGTAGAACCAATAAGTAAAAGAAGACAAACACATAACAAAAAACAACAACATGAAGCGACAGAGAAAGGATAGATTGGTGCACATGAAAGTTACAATTAATGGAAGAGTTTGATTAACAGTACCATTTCGGTATTGTAATAGGATTCACCAATTGTAGTACGACTAATTAAAGGCTTATAGTTTATCAATTGAAACTTTTCTAGTTGTTTCAATCTGTAAAAGAACACCACTATTGACTAAAGCTAAAGAGTTGAAATGACATCAACGGATTTTCTTTGGTTTCAAACTAGAAAAGACAAAAATCAGACTACCAATCGCTAATTTTATGTAACTTGTGGCTAGCAATTTGAATAAATCAACGAATTTGATAACTTTTTCTAGTTGACAAAAAAATTTAGAATTATGGCACTGATTTCAATGAACAAATATATGTTTAGCTTTTACCAGTAATAACAACGACAGAGATAAATACCTATTGTAATCATACCAGAGGTGTTTGCACAATTTGGAACACTTGTAGCGTACAATTTTCCCTTACTGCGACTACATTGCTCTTACTGCCCTTTCTACTAGATTAGTGGTCGCATAACTGGAAATGGAAGATCTGCTGTCATTGGTTATGTACAATGAAACAGATATGGAGGCCCAATTCACCAACTTGAGAAAGAAGCATACCGTTAAGTTCTAAGATCTTTTAAAGATCACGCTGATGTCATTTCCAACTTTTCATCCACCTCCTGTGACTCCTGCAAACAACCATCTTCATTTGCTGCCAAAAGAGAACCTATAGTGGGGCCAAAGGGTAAAAAGCATAAATCTCTAAATCGAATGTGCTTAGAACCTTGGAAGCTTCCATACCATACTAATCAATCTATAGTTCTGATTTGTGTACAACTGCTAATATGTCTGTGGTTGGAGGATGAGATGGTTGGCTAGCCGAGGTAAATGAACAGTTCTATGACCATGCTTTCCCTTTTCATGACTTAATAAATTGGAAAATTATTTTCTAGGGTGTTTTTGTTTGGTTTTATTTCAATGAAAAGGACATGGATTTGGAATCGGCCCATTGTTTGACTCAAGAAAATAGGAAAAACACTTCTATGAAGCCTGTGTCAGCACAGACCCAATAGATATTATTGTGTCTAGTAAACAAACCTTTTTTAAAGATGATTTTTGAGATTTCCTTTCAAGTTTCACTCAATAATACTCACCTCCCCATGGTTTACAATATTACATCTACCTCCCATATTTTGATTTTGTTGTAACAATTCTTTAAATCTATTTAAAATAAATATAAACTAATTATGATTTGACAAGCTTATCCTTATTTATATTAATCATATCATATCATATTATATATATATATATATATATATGAAGAGAACCCTAGGCCCGCCTACATGGCACCACTAGAAATTAGGATTCCCTTTTAATTTATTTATTTCCAAAACTAACCTCCCCCCTCTCGGAAACATTCACAACCGTCACCACCATATTGCAAATTAAGCCTCCACCAATTCTTCCATACGTATAAATATAAGCCCTCCTTTGAACATTTTTAAGCAATTGATCGCCAGATAGGAATACTAGCCACAACTTAAGTTTAACCAACTGGTACCAGAATTAAATATTGGGTCAAACTATGTGAGTTAGTTAGCTCATATGTATATATGACACTTATAACTTGAGAAGTTTCTTTTTAATTATGGAATTGTGAATGCTTCTCCTTTAATCCTATGTATACTTTCATTGTTGCCTGCATTAGTCTAACGTTTCTCCATAATCTTACTTTACCTTTGGTGATTTGAGTTAATCTTTTTTTTTTGTCTAGGGGTGGTACAATATAGATTGAAGGTCAATGTCTTTTATTAAAGCTTTGAATTGATATATGAAGTACATGTTGTTGGTTTTTAAAAGATGTGAATGAAATATGAAGAATTGTGACTTTCATGAAAAGTTGTGAATTTTATGAAAATTTGTTACTTTCATGAGAAGTTGTTACTTTTATGAAAAGTTGCTACTTTTATGAAATAATACTAACGGTCAATGGGTATTACAACAACACATATTACGGAGAGTAAAACATCTCACAGAGAACTATAGCCTTGGGAGTAAAATGTAATTGAAGCAACCACCGCCGGAGAAGTAACCATGAAAGAACACTAATGAGTCCACAATGGTTTTCTCTGGTCTATCACTATTCACTAGGTCAATAAGAAGTTTTAGTGATTTACCAATATAGAAAACAAAAAGCATTATCAAAAACTTAAAATGAAACAAAGGAAAAAATAACTTAATAGCACAAGAACTCCATAACTTGGTGTTTTTGTGGTCTAAAATCTAAAATAGATGGACAACTGAATATTAATAATAATTAATTTAATAACAAAGACAAGAATTGATCATATTAAAAAACTTGATAGCTGGTAAAATGACCTCCAAACATAACTCAAAATTCAAAAACTTGAATTACCACCTCCATAATAATTAAGAGTTCAAGAACTCTCTTCCTCTTCTGACTTAGGAACAAGATTTAAATCCAACTTGAGTAACTCAGGCAAAATTAAACTTCTCATTTCTTTTTTAACTTTCTTCACCCGTAACTTGATTACCAACTTCTGCTCCAAATGCATTTATTTGACAGTATTTATGACTCGGGGTGCATAATCTTATACATTAGAATTCACCCTTTTGTTTGTCATACAATGCTTGAAATTCTTTACGGAGATCTTGAAATGCCTCAAATACATTCGACCCACCCTCAACATATTCAAGTTGGTAATCCTCTAGTTTCAGTTCAACAAAATTTTCAATTATTTTATCTTGTCTTGTAGAACATTAGGAACATGATTTTCCACTTGGTAAAAAGAGCATAACACAACATCCGCTCGACTCTGATCTGAATTGCAAGGTTATTCGCATCGTGGAACAAGGTTTTTTTCTTTTCAAGAAACTAACCGTGCGTACTTTCTTAGACTAAATAAACTTCAATTCAAGCTAAGCAAAAGATTGAAAAAAATTTAATTGAGTCTTAGAAAGCACGCACTGTTAGTTTCTTGAAAAAGAAAGAATCCTTGTTCCACGATGCAAATAAGAATCATTGTTCCACGATGCAAATAAGCTTACAACTCGTTCGGAGCAGATATTCGTGTTATTCTCTTTCCACTAAATAGAAAACAATGTTATTTTAGTTTCACAAGTATAGAGAGAATAATTGATAAATTTTTTGATGTGAAACTAGAGGATCGACAATGTGATCATACAGAGGGAAAATCAAATGGCTTAGAGATATATGAATATCTCTATAAAGAATCAAAAGCACTGAATGAAAAAGAAAAAAAAATGAATAATAATGTATAAGATCATACACTCTTGCTCAAAAATATTTATTAATAAACACATGTTGGGCAAGAAACTAAAAATGAATTTACGAGTGGGGAAAGTTTTAAAAAAAAGAAACATGACGTGCTATTCTGGCCAAACATCTCAAGTTTTATTTGAATGTTGCCCTTGAGCCAGAAAAGGAGAAGAGTCTTGAACTCATAATTGTCATGGAGTTGGTAATTGGAGCTATGTTTGGAGAAGAATTTTACCAGCAATCAAGTCGTCTTATATGGTCAATTATTATCTTTGTTATTATGTCAATTGTTCTTAGTTTTTACACATCTATTTATATGACGTTTTAGTGTAAGACCTCAGATTTGAAAGGAATGGAAAAATTCAGTTTTTGGGTTGCATGTGGACCTACGGCTCCCACCCACAGTTGGTGGAAGCATCTATTGACCGTAGATGTCATCTGTAGGTAGAAGGGAAATGAAGAAAAACTTTTAGGAAATTTTTTAGGACTTATGGTGGCCATGTGTGGTTCGTAGGTAGACCTACCAACCGTACATGAGGAACATCGATGGATGGTCCAAATTCAAGTCTCTGAACCCTACCTACAGTCGACCAGGATGGTCCGTAGTAGGACCTAGGGACCGTAGGTTAGAACTGTAGGTGAGGTTTGACAGTTATTTTAAGAGGGGTGTTTGGGTCTTTTCCTAAATATTTTAACCCAATACTATATTGGTTTACCTTCTATGGTAGGCCCTATATAAACATTTAAAACCCCCAAATTATCCAATTGAACTCATTCTCGTAAATTCTCAAAATTTGATCAAGTTCTTTCCCAAAACTTCTCTCTCTAAACCTTGAAGAAGAAGTGTAGGATTTCAAGATTAAGTCTTCAATTTCACCATTGATTGTGGGTTTTTAACATCAAGGTATGATTGTATTCATATATGGAGCCCTTTCCTCCATAGGGTTCCTAAATTCTCCAATTTTACACGTTAGAATCTCAAATTGAAATTAGGGTTTTATTCAATCTCATGAGTTCTTTTCAATTTATGATCTAATTGATTTTTATGTCTTTTTATGCATGAATTGAGATAATTACATGTTTTTAAGTTGAATTTACTTGGACCCATGCATGATCCATGATTTATAGATTTGATCATATGATGAAGCTTTTGAATTATGAAAGATGAATTTATATATGAAGATATGCATGTTTCTTTATGAAATTGATGTAAATGATTTAAGGTGTCTTTCCATGGCTAATAAGACAAGAATGATTAATGACTACTCCGTGGGATTTATACATAGCACTGAGAGAATATTGAGATGGAAGCTCTCCCGTACTTAAGGCTGGGTTTCTAGTAGCGATCTCCCTATCCCATAACTATGTGCCACCATAAGTTTGTCTTTGATAGATATTAGCTAGTGGATCCACTTTAGCTCAAATTTATAGCTCTTACATTGGCATGTAAGGACATCTCTTTTCGGTGTGGGATAGACACGAGATTCCATGTTATAGCTCACATGGTCTATGTCGGTTAAAAGTAAATCTCCCACTATAATGAACTAAAGTTACTTTCGAAAAGTATCTGAAACGTGTTCCAAAGATATTTAGCTTGTATTGATAATGATTATGGCCTATGTTTTCTAACATGTTATTTTATTATTTAGCTTGGTTATATAAAGTCCTTTTAGCATGATTTCATAGCTCGTATGCATTTCTATCATACTTGGTACATTCCATGTACTAACGCACACTTGTACCTACATTGTTTCACTAATGTAGGGTCAGACGCTTCTACCTCCCATACTCATGGCTAGTGGCCCCTTTTAGATATTGAAGATTGGTGATTCCTCATGTTCCAAGAATTGACATACTTTTATTACTTTTATGTCTTTTCATTTGGGATGTTGTATTTGATGTATAGGTTACGTCCCAATCATTCCTTTGACGTAATAGATGGTTTTGAGACTTATGTTTAGACTTCCGCTACTTTTGTTAAACTTTTATATAAAATGCTACTTTTAAACTCTTTTGGTTTTCTATTATCATGTATGATGTATGCTAAGTGGCTTGTGTAGGGCTTTCCTTGATTTTATACTCCATGTCACGTTAAGGGTGTACTTTGGATCATGACAAACTTGGTATTCAGAGCACAAGGTGTAGAAAGATCCTAGGATGTCTCAGAAGTTACGTCAAGTAGAGTCTTGTGCATGAGTGTGAAGCACGCCACAGTTATGAATGAGAGGCTATAAGATGCTTAGGAGACTCCACTTCTTTTATTACTCTAAATTTGTGCGATATAGTTTAACTCTATATGTTTCTCTCCTAATCCCTATTAGATGCTTTTCAGGATATGGCCCCTCGAAGAGAATATGTTAGAAGGAATAGGGAAGAGAATGTGGAATAAGAAGCTCCTAAAGCTCCTCAAGCTTCGGTCGACTTGTTGGCCGAGTAAGTGACTAATCAAGAGTTTAGGGCTGTTTTTGAAGTGTTGTATCAAGCCATATTGGCTCAAGCCAATAGGGAGGTTGTGGTCCCTATGAACCCAAATGTGGGTACGACGATAGCTAGAGTGAGGGAATTCACTAAAATTAATCCTCTGGAATTTCATGGTTCAAAGGTTGAGGAAGATCCTTAAAAGTTCATTGATGACGTTTATAAGGTGTTGATAATCAAGGGAATGACGCCGGTGGAAAAGGAGGAGTTGGCCGGTTACCAATTTAAGGGTGTTGCTCAAGTATGGTTCAACCAATGGAAGGAAGCAAAGGCGGTTGATGCGATTCCTCTTAATTGGGAAAAATTTAAGGTTGCTTTGCTTGATAGGTTCTTTCCCCTTGAGATGAGAGGGGCAAAGGTAATTGAATACATGAAACTTCTTCAAGGAAATATGACTGTGAAGGAGTATGCTTTGAAGTTCACATAATTATCCCGATATACTCCTACTATGGTTGCCGATCCTAGGGCAAGGATAACTAAGTTTGTATCCGGAGTATCCGATATGGTGGTTAAAGAATGTTTGACTGCCATGATCATTAGTGATATGTACACTTCTCGCCTAATGGTTCATGCCTAAGAAATGAAAGAGGATAAACTTAACGAAAAGTCTAGGGAGGAAAAGAGGGCCAAGACAAGTGATGGTGACCTTTCACGTTCAAGGTCTGATGAACATGGTCGTTCTAAGTTTCGACAAAGGTTTTTCGGTCAAGGTTCCTCCAATTCTCCGATTCCTAAATTCAACAAAGATAGGGTGTCTAACCCTAAACCTCAATGAGGAAATTATGGTCGATCTTCATCAACTTCTTGTGCTAAATATGGAAGGAAGCATGAGGGTAAATGCTTAGCCAGTATAGATAGTTACTTTGGTTGTGCTTAGAGGGTCATAAGATAAGGGATTGTCCATCACTTGCGGCTAAGGAAAGAGAAGGTAGGCAAGCTCCGCCTAGTGGTTCGGGTTCAGGTGCTCTAAAGGAAAATCAATTCTATGCCTCAAACTTGTCTTGAGCAAGAGGGTTCTCCCGATGTGGTTACCGATATGTTGAAAGTAATTTATCTTGATGTTTATGCTTTGCTTTATCTTAGTTCTACCTTGTCTTTTGTGACACCATATGTCGCCATGAGGTTTTATACTCTTCCGGATGTATTTTTAGACCCTTTTGTTGTCTCTACTCCTATTGTTGAATCTATTGTGGCTAAGTGAGTCTATAGAGATTGTCATGTATTCTTATCCCATAGAGTCATCATCTCAATATTATAGAGCTTTATATGTTAGATTTCAATATTATTCTTGGTATGTGTTGGATGCATTCATGTTATGCTTCTATTAATTGTAGAACCCGAGTAGTCAAGTTTCAGTTTCCAAATGAACCTATCCTAGAGTGGAAAGGTGGAAACTATATGTTTACCATAAAGTTTGTCTCTTGTGTTGAAGTGATCAAAAATATTTCTAAGGGTTGCATATATTATCTTATTCGGGTTAGGGATATGGAACTAAAACCTCATCCATGAGTCGGTCCCCGTTAGTATTGAGTTTCCAGAAGTGTTTCCCCATGCTTTACCTAGTGTTCCCCCTGAAAGGGAAATAGACTTTGGTATTGACCTTCTCTTAGATACACAACATATCTCTATTCCTTCTTATCGAATGGCCCCAATAGAACTTAAGGATTAAATGGAGTAATTGAAAGATTTATTGTATAAGGGTTTCATCCGACTGAGTATCTCTCTATGGGGTTCTCAAGTTTTGTTTGTTCGAAAGAAAGATGGTTCACTTCGTATGTGTATTGTCTACCAACAATTGAACAAAGTTACCATTAAGAACAAATATCCTCTTCTAAGGATACATGATTTCTTTGATCAACTACAAGGTTGAAGTTACTTCTCTAAGATTGACCTCCGACTGGGCTATCACCAATTGAGGGTAAAAGAAGGCCTTTTGAACTTGGTATGGTCATTATGAGCTTTGAGTAATGTGGTTTGGCTTGACTAATGCTTCGACCACATTTATGGATGATGAATAGGGTGTTTAGACAATACCTTGACATGTTTGTGATTTTGTTTATCAATGACATCTTGATTTACTAAAAGAGTGAAGATGAGCATACCAATCATTTGAAGATTGTGTTGCAAGTTCTCAAGGACCAACAACTCTTTGCAAAGTTTAGCAAATGTTAATTTTGGTTAAGATATGTGGCTTTTGTTGGTAACATTGTTTCCGGTAAGAGTATTGGAGTAGTTACTAAGAAGACGGATAAGGTTAAGAGTTGGCCTAGACCTCTATTCCCTTCGGATATTCGATGTTTCTTAGGTTTGGCTGGTTAATATAGAAGGTTTGTTGAGAGTTTTTCTTTGATTGCCTCTATATTGACGACATTGACCCAAAATAAGATCAAGTTCATATGGTCTGAAACGTGTGATAAGAGTTTCCAAGAATTAAAATATAGGTTTACCTATGCTTTGGTGTTGAATTAACTGGAAGGATCCAATAGATTTGTGGTTTATTGTGATGCTTCAAGAGTTGGTCTAGGGTGTCTTCTTATGTTAAATGGGAAAATTATAGCTTATGCTTCACGACAACTTAAGATTTGCGAGAAGA
Source organism: Solanum raphanifolium (assembly GCA_036250405.1). Lineage (NCBI taxonomy): Eukaryota > Viridiplantae > Streptophyta > Magnoliopsida > Solanales > Solanaceae > Solanum > Solanum raphanifolium. The sequence goes on along the minus strand of JAJOOE010002878.1, from coordinate 3,406 downwards.
ACTACCTACCCATGATTTGGAACTAGCGGTGGTTGTTTTTGCCATAAATATTTGGAGGCATTACTTGTGTTGTTCATGTTGATTCTTTACCGACCACAAAAGTTTTTAATATGTGTTTAAATAGAAAGATCTAAATGTTCGCTAAAGAAGGTGGCTTGAGTTGTTAAAGGATTATTAAATGAGTGTTCTCCATGTTGAAGTTTGCTTTTAGTTACTGCAGTAACTTTTAGCAAAATAAGTTATTTAGTTTGAATAAATTTGAATTTTGAATTTTAGTTAGTTTGTTTATGTTGTTGAGATATTTTAGGTTGTTTAAATTTTAAATTATGCAGATTATATGTTTTATGTTGGCTATTTAAAGCCCCTCAATGCTTAATAAAATTATTGAAAGGTATTGAAAGTCATTTCAATCCATTGAGAGACATTTTCAATCTTTTTGTGCTGCCCCATTTTTTTTAAAAACACCAACAGTGGTATCAAGAGCTTCATTGATCTTAAGGGATCTGTGAAATCTTCCAAAGAACTATCATACATTTTTAACCCGTAAGGGCTACCTTTTTAACCCGTCAGGGCTACCCATTTTAACCTATCAGGGCTACCTTTTCAACCCGTGCATTTTTCAACGCACAGGCTTTTCTAAACCAACCTTTTAAACCAAAATAATGGCAAGCAGCAATCTCTCTTTGAATGCCCCAAAAATTTTCACTGGTGAAAACTATCAGATTTGGTAAGTGAAAATGAAATCATATCTTGAAGACTATGATCTGTGGGAAGTTATGATGGAAGAAAAACCCTTACAACCTTTACACAAGACAATGTCATCGCATGTGTTTTTGAAGAACAAAATCAAAAGAAGAAAAAGAAAAAAGAAGAAATTTTGCAAGTTCAAAAACAATGAAAAAAATTCAGCATCAACTACCAAAGCAAAAATTGAGGAGGAGCATTATTTTTCAATTGCAGTAACTAAAGCAAAGGAGGAGTGTTGAAGTTTTCTTTTAGTTACCGCAGTAACTTTTAGCAAAATAAGTTATTTAGTTTGAATAAATTTGAATTTTGAATTTTAGTTAGTTTGTTTATGTTGTTGAGATATTTTAGGTTGTTTAAATTTTAAATTATGCAGATTATATGTTTTATGTTGGCTATTTAAAGCCCCTCAATGCTTAATAAAATTATTGAAAGCTATTGAAAGTCATTTCAATCCATTGAGAGACATTTTCAATCTTTTTGTGCTACCCCATTTTTTAAAAAACACCAACACTCCATCACCCCGACAAAGTGAATGTGGTGGCAGATGCTCTTAGTCAGTTATCAATGGGTAATGTTTCTTATATTTAGAATGGTAAGAAAGAACTGGTTAAAGATGTTCATAGATTTGCACGATTAGGTGTTGAGTTGGTTGACTGTTCAAAAAGTGGTGTTATGGTACATAATGGTTCAGAATCGTCTTTTATGTCAGATGTTAAAGCCAAGCAAGGTCTTTATCAAAATTTTGTTTAATTGAAGGAAGCGGTGCTTAAGAAGTCCGTTTAGGCTTTCTCCCGGGGGGATAGTGTGCTTCTATATCAAAGTCTTTTATGTGTTCCTAATGTCGATGATTTGAGGAAGAATATTCTATCAAAAGCCCATAGTTACTGATAATCCATTCACCTTGGAGCCATAAAGATATACTGTGACTTGCGGAAGGTCTATTGGTGGAATGGGATAAAGAAGGATATTGCGGAATTTGTGGCCAAATGTTCTAATTGTCAACAAGTGAAAATTAAGCGTCCAAATTTGAGAGGTTTATCCCAAGATATTATTATTCTTAATTTAATGTTGGATGATTTGAATAGGAACTTTATTATTGCCTTACCTCGTACTCGGCGGCAACATAACTCAATTGGGTTACCGTCAATCGTATGATGAAATCGACTCATTTCATTCCAGTCAAGGTTTCTTATTCGGTGGAGGACTATCTAAGTTGTACTTGAGAGAAATGGTTAGGTTGCATGGAGTGCCCTTATCCATTATCTCTGATTGTGGTACCCAATTTACCTCTCAGTTATTGATTTTCTTTCAAAAAGGTCTTGGTACTGGTGTTAAGCTTAGTAAGGCCTTTCATCCACAAACCGATGGGAAAGTGGAGCGTACTATCCAAACTTTAGAAGCTATGTTGAGAGCTTATGTGATTGACTTTAAGGGTAATTGGGATGATCATTTTCCTTTGGTTGAGTTCGCTTACAATAATAACTATCATTCCAGAATTGGTATGGCTCCATTTGAGGATCTTTACGGAAGGAAGTGTAGATCTCTCATAGGTTGGTTTGAAGTTGTTGAAGTTGCCTTGATACATCCCAAGTTGGTACCTAAGGAAATGAAGAATGTTTGGCTTATTAGAGAAAGGTTGAAAACAACTCAAAGTCAACAAAAGTCCTATGCCGATGTTAGGAGGAGAGATCTTGAGTTTTATGTTAATGATTGGGTCTACTTTAAAATTTCACCCAACAAGGGTGTGATAGGGTATGGGAAGAAAGGGAAGTTTAGTCCCTAATATGTGGGCCCATATCATTTTTAGAAGTGTCTTGGTAAATTTGCTTATGAACTTCATTTGCCTAATGATTTGGCATTGGTACATCCTATTTTCCATGTCTCCTTGTTGAAGAAATGTGTGGGAGATCCGACATCCATTGTCTTCTTGGAAGGTTTGGGAGTTAAGGAGAATCTTTCATATGGAGAACTTTCGATTTAAATTTTGGACTGACAAGTTAAGAAGTTTAGAAATAAGGAAGTTGCTTTTGTGAAGGTTCTTTGGAGGAATCAGTTAGTTGAGGGCGCAACTTGGGAGGTGGAGGCTGATATGAAGTCCCTTTATCCTCATTTATTTCCCTCCGACCCCACTCTAGCTTGAGGTATTTAGTTCCTCATGGTTCATCCTTATGACTTAGTCATTCTAATAATTCCTTATGCATGCATGCTTATGGAAAAAACTTAATTTTTTTTTTTTGAGAAAATGAGTTAATTTGTTTGATTTCTCCATGTTTATGTGCATTGAGTATGATTTTCATACATGCCTTATGAAAAGATGTTTTGAATATGCTTTAGCTTGGAGTTGATTTTTCTTCCTCATATATGTGCATTAATGTGATTACATTCATGTTGGGTTGTTAGATCGCCTTCCTACTGTAACACCCCGTATTCGAAATAGACCAAAAATGCAGATTTTGAGAAGTTTCAGGTGCAACCCACGGTTGCCATCCACGGACCGTAGGTCAGACGCCCGTGCTGGTGGTCCGTAGTTCAACACTGAAACCCCTCCCAGACCCAGCTCAGAAAATTGGCTAAGTCCCGACTCACGGACAGACCCACGGTCCGTAGATCAGACCACGGTCCGTGGTCTGTGTCCGTGGATCGAGACTTCCCTCACCCA
>JAJOOE010002877.1:0-18363 GCA_036250405.1 Solanum raphanifolium | reverse complement strand
TAGTTGCATTTATGGACTAAATGAAATAGGTTTGTAAGGAATTTCTTGAAAGATCAGTGCCAATGTTATGATTATATCCAAGTCTATTCTCATAGCTAGAATGAACACAAGGATCATCTCTGGATGGTATTTCAAACACTTCAAGAATATCAACTTTATGTTGAGTTTTCTAAGTGTAAAGTGTATCAGCAAATTGGAATTAGTATGTGTGCTGAAAAGATAGAATCACTTGATAGTCTACTATAAATATTTGGTGGAGTAGTTCTAAAGAATTGTTGCGTTACTGACCAAGTTAAAAAGAAAAGAAACAAATTTCAATAGATGATAGAATGTGAGTAGAGCTTAATAAACTCTAGGAATATTAACCACCATACCAGTGATAGTGTTATTGTTAGCATCTGGAGCATTCATGGTGCTTTGTGATGCTTTGAGGATGGAACTAAAATATGTTCTTGGATAAAATGGTAGTGTAATAGCTTATGATTCGAAAAAGCTAAATCAGTAGGGAGCAGGACTATCCCGCTCATAATTTGAAGATAGTATCGATGATATTTGTTCTAGAGATTTAGATGTACTAATTGTACAAGGAAACCAATGATATTTATACAGAACTACAAGAACTTGATATTTATGTTCAGAAGGAAAGATTTGATATTTCAATTTACACCACCAAAGGAAACTACTCGATGACTATAAAATTTACTATTGGGTGTCATATGGAAAATGACAATATTAAGGCAGATGCATTAAGAAGCAAATCCATGGGCTATTTGACATATAGCCCTTGTAAATAGATTTTTGACCTAAGATGTGCACACACTCAAGATATGGTTATCAAATTAGTGTGAGAAACTCAGAGACATTGTTGTCTCATGTTCATGCCAAGTTTTTTTTTATAGAGCACATCGAGATCACCTGATACAAGGATGAGAATTGTGTGAATATTGAAATAAGGCTATAGAGAGTAAAGACATGGATATGAGTATTGATAGTTATGTCGCTTTTGGATTAAGTGGTCGACTATGAAAATAGAACAATAGATGGTGTTATAGAGGTTATTGTTAATTATGAACCCAGAACTTTAAATAGATTATGTACCTTAGGTCAACTTAAGATGCATTATTACCTGAAGCAATTGTACTTGTGGGATTATACTAAGAAAGATATTGCCAACTTAGTTTTTTAGTTGGTTGGCTTGTGAATATGTTAAAGATGAGTATAAGCAACATATATGAGTACTACTACAATTTGAGATTCCATAATGGAAATCAAAAGGAGTTGCTATTGATTTTATCACTGAGCTACCACAAACACTTAGAGGTTATGACCCTATGTGAGTATTTGTAGATCAACTTAGAAAACCAACACTTTTCTTGATGTTCAGATTTGATATAACGGAGAAATATCTGCAGAAGTTTACATGATCAAAATTATTTGACTTCATCAGTTTCAGTGTCCATCATCTTTGATAGAGTATCACTGTTTACTTCATACTTTCGAGAAGCTTTTCAAGAAACATTGGGTACACAAATAGATCTTAGTATTGCATTTCATCCGTAGATAAACAAACAGTTTGAACGTACTATACAAATCTTAGAGGATATGTTGAGAGCTTGCATTCTTGATTTTGAAGGCAGTTGGGATGCTTACCTGCCTTTAGCTGAATTTACCTACAACAATAGCTTTCAGTCCAACATTCAAATGGCTCCATATGAAACTTTGTATAGTAGGCGATGTCTTTCTCCTATAGGGTGGTTTGAAGTTAGAGAGGCCAATATGATGGGACTAGACTTGGTACAAGAAGCTATGGATAAGGTCCAATTGATAAGGCAGAGATTGCTCACAGCTCAAAGTACACAAAAGTCTTATGCGGATAAGAGGATAAGAGATCTAGTGTACGGTTGGGGACAAAGTTTTTCTGCAAATTTCTTAAATGAAATGTGTACTGTGATTCAGCAAAAGAGGTAAATTGAGTCCGCGGTATATAGGAACATAATAAATACTTGACCGGATAGGAGGAGTGGCGTATTGTTTGGCACTTCCTCCTGATATGTCCTTCATCTATCTGGTGTTCCATGTTTCTATGTTGAGGAAGTATATCTCAGACTCCTCTCATGTACTTGAAGCACCGACTATACCGATTGATGAGAACTTAAGGTATGAAAAGGAACCTGTGGCTATTGTGGACAAACAAGTAAGAAGGTTAAGGTCAAAAGAAATTGTGTCTGTGATAGTCTTATGGAGAAACCATACCTTTGAAGAAGCTACTTGGGAGTTGGAAAATGATATGCGAGTCCAGTATCCTATCTTGTTTCAGTCTACAGGTATACACTCATCTAAATTCGGGGACCGAATTTCTTAAGGTGGGGAGATTTAATACCCTATACTTTAAGGACCATATTTTAACTAGTCGCAAAAACACTTTAAGGACCGGCCATTCTCTCTCGTCCTTAATGGCCTTTCGAGGCTATTGGGACAGGTGGCGACCGGGTTTTTTTAGTCTAATGACTTTTTATGACCAGAAATGTACTTTTAGGGACCATTTTTCCCTTCAATATAGGGCATTTTTCTTATAGTGTTGGTTACTTCTTAAAGAGAAGGCTACCCTAATTACATGATTCATCCTTGGAAACCTCCCAGCTATAAGATTTGTTATGGAAATGTTTTTCTGAGTTTACTATTAAGTATTTAAATTGATTTTGCTTATATGAGGCACATAAGATTGAATATTGTTATTGTTTCTGAAAGAGCATCATTTCATCATTTTGATTATTATACTAGCATGTTTTCTGACTTGTCCCTCATTAAAATGGTTGTGGTTAAGTATTATTACTCACTGAGCTAGTGTCTCACTCCTGGCTAATTGTTTTTACAGAGAACTCATGTGGTATTGAAGAGGATTTCATTAACTAGAGAGTGTGATTTGGTAGAATCTGGCGAGTCCCGCATTGCGTCGTGTGGCAAGAAAACTATTGATTTGCTATGGTTTATCTACTTTCTTTTAAAAACTCTTAGAGTCGCTCCATTCGTCATCCCTTTTATTTGAGTCATGATTAGTCTTTCGTATTGTAGTCAAGTGACTAGTTTGAAATTTCTTTTCCGTATTTGGAGATGAATCGGTTTTATTATGTGACAATCAGATCATTGATGGATATTATGCCGTGGCTTATAGTTGCTACTAGTTGTGTTGTGAAATTCTGAAACAGGGAAAATTCAAGGTAGGCCTAAAAACAAAGGAAACTCTGCCCGATTTTCTGTAGAATTCTGGTAAGGCTTGCTTTGGGATTCTTTCCCTTAGCATCGATCACTGTCCTAAATTGGGTCATGACAAAAAATGTATGAAATCATGCACTCTAACTCAGAAATATCACTAGATAAACACATGTTGGAGAAAAAGTTGTCGATCAAGCGGGTTGAGAAATTAAAAAAGAAATAGTAAGTTTTGTTCTACTCGAGTTACTCAAGTTGAATTTAAATGTTGTCCCTATGCCAGAAGATGTGGAGAATTCTTGAACTCATAATTTCTATAGATGTGGTAATTGAAGTTCATGAATTTTGATTTTTGTTTAATGTTCATTTTACCAGCTATCAAGTTTTTTTTAATATGATTAATTCTTTTTTTGTTATTAATTCAATTGTTAATAGTTTTAAGTCATCCATTTATTTGAGACTTTAGACCACAAAAAATAAGGTTACGGAGTTTTGTATTATTAGGTTAAATTTTCTTTTGTTTCGTTTTAAGTCTTTGATAATGTCTTTTGTTGTCTACATTGGCAAATCACTAAAACCACTTATTGACCTAGTAAACAGTGTAGTAATGAAGGATCAAAGAAAATAAATGTGCACTCATTAGTGTTTTTTCATGGTTCCATCCCCGTCGGTGGTTTGGTTCATTTACATTTCACACCAACGCTAGCTGCCTAGCTCTCTAAGAGATGGTTGAATCTTCGTAAATATTTGTAAATCTAGTACCCATTGATTATAGGAGATCGGATGGAGTTCGTAGAGAATCATTTATTATTGTAGATGCTTTTCGTTTGGTTTAGATGGTTGAATAAATTAGTCATTGTCTACCTCAACTCAAAAGTTAGTTTGGTTTAGATGGTTGGGTCAATATAGGTTAAACAATGGGTCATAACGCAATCCGTCAAACTCTTACCAAGATTCAATTTATTCATTTTCTTATAATTTCTGTAATTATCAAGCAAAACTAATAAAATTTATTTTCTTGCTTTATTATAGCTATAATCTAATGTATCAAACAAAAACAAGTTATTTACACTAAAATATTTCATAGTTTCTCATAGGTCATTTTAGGTGTCATACTTAAACCAAATCAATTTAACTTTTAAATGGATTGAGATTTGGTGGGTCAAGATGGACTGGTTTAATAAGTTAGTGGGTCAAGAACTCACATCTTTAGAAGATTTATGTTACGTAGATGAAGACGTTAAGATGGATATGTGGGTATAATAAGATTTACAAAATCAGCAATGAGGTTATTTGAGAGAGGTGGGAGTGACCTCTATGGTGGACAATATAAGGGAAATGAGAATGAGATGGTCTTGGAATGTGCAGAGGAGGGGTACCGGCCCATAGTGAGGAGGTGCGAGAGGCCGGTTGTAGGGGGTACGCAGAAGGGTAGGGGTAGGCCGGAAAAGTATTGGAGAGATGTGATTAGACTAGACATGGCACAACTTCATATTACTGAGGACATAACTTAAGCTAGGAAGGAGGAGGTCGCGTATTAGGGTAGAAGGTTAGGAGGGATAGAGTGTTCTTGTAACGACCTGTTCCCGTCATTATAGAAAAGCCAACGGGGAAAAATTTAGGGCCGGAAAACTTTTTCATAGTAACTTGGAATTTCCCAACCTAGTCCAGATTTGGATGAAATCTGAGTCAGAAAGGTCTAGGGAAATCTGGTAACAATTGGGTGATCTAATTTTGAATTTGATCCCTATGAGTAGATAGCTAAGACGTTAAGGAACCCATATGACTTTACGAAATTGAATTCAGGTGAGTAGAACTCCCGAAACTGATCTTAGCGTGAACGGGTAGTTTCTGAGTGTCGTTGGTTGAAGGTGTGTTGTGAAATGGGGGTATTGGAATTATTAAATTTGCTCACTGTTCCGTGCAAGCCGCTATGGCGGGAATTTGTGCTGCTAGGGAGGGGCTGCTGTAGCGGGGTGAGTACCGCTGTGGCGGGATAGACACGTCTTTAGTCGGAAATAAACCCCAAAAATGTTTTATTCTGCACTTTTCAACTTTGAGAGCTAGGAGACAACCCCAGGTGCTTTCTTGACCCTTTTTCACCATTCTTGAGGCTAAAGGTAAGGTTTTAACTCCCAGAATTCATTTTTCGATCCATAGAACGTAATCTAATGGGTAATTATCGATGGGTGATGGTTTTGATTTGGAAATTATGGTGGAAAAAGTCCTAATCTGAGTATGGAGATCATGGGTTTGACCTAGGATTGATATTATTGATATAATTCGAGTAATTAGGTGTTGTTTATTGATCCAAGCATTGTATTGATTGTTTGTAGACCAAGAACAAGCGGAAAGAATCCGGAAAGGGAAGGATCAAGTTACTTAGGGGATTTCAAGCTTTGTTCGAGGTAGGTGATGGTTGTGATTTCATGATTGTGTGATATATGTTTGTTCTTGCTTCATTATAATATACTTGTGATTGTGATTGTGGCTTGTTGAATGGATCGGGTGTTGCATTCCGACATAGATATGGGATGGGTTGCCACGTTCTGGCATAAACATTGGATCGGGTACCACGTTTCGATATGCTAATAGTTTGGATTTGGGTTCCATGAGAGAACCAATGACTTGACATAATTGTGTATCTTGAGAAATGTGAAATTGTACGTTGTTCGTAAATGATGTTGATATTGTATATGTTCGGTGTATGCATGTTATTATTATGTTGTAATAACTTATGTATGTTGCACTTAGAGGGATAGCCGTATGATTCTACCAATACACTATGGTTGTGTACTGATACTGCACTTGCTCTTTCTTTGTTGAGTACAGGGCATCTTCAGGCGGCTATTGACAGACCTTGCTTAGAAGATCAGTGATCGTTCGAATTCAAGGGTGAGCCAGTTCTTCCGGGCTGCCATGAGTTCTCCTTTCTGTTTATGTCCAAATTTCGGACTTAGACTAGTACTATAGTTAGTTTTATGTTTAGTTTGGGGTTGTACCCATTTTCCTTTGGATTTTGGTTCATTTTTAGAGTTTTGGTACATTGACTTTCAGGTTCTAGGCATTTAATTCCAAAAATCGTTGTTAGATCTTTTGGAAGTTTATGGGAACTTCAGTATTTAGTCATTTAAATCTACTTCCATATCTTTAAAAGCTTGGTTTCGTATTAATTAGTTAGTATTAATGGTTCTCCCACCGGAGGATTAGTGTGGTGGTCAGAGGAGAACAAGATGAAGATGGTGAGAAGAAAATGCTGCTAGTATTTTTTTTTTAAAAACAAAAAATTGAAATGTAACTTCTTCTTTTATTAGATAAATAAATAAATAGTTTTAAAAGTGGTAGTAATATAAAGTTTACATGAACAAAATTATTTGACTTCATGAGTTTCAGTGTCCATCATCTTTGATAGAGTATCACTGTTTACTTCATACTTTCGAGAAGCTTTTCAAGAAACATTGGGTACACAAATAGATCTTAGTATTGCATTTCATCCGTAGATAAACAAACAGTTTGAACGTACTATACAAATCTTAGAGGATTTGTTGAGAGCTTGCATTCTTGATTTTGGAGGCAGTTGGGATGATTACCTGCCTTTAGCTGAATTTACCTACAACAATAGCTTTCAGTCCAACATTCAGATGGCTCCGTATGAAGCTTTGTATAGTAGGCGATATCTTTCTCCTATAGGGTGGTTTGAAGTTGGAGAGGCTAATATGATGGGACTAGACTTGGTACAATAAGCTATGGATAAGGTCCAATTGATAAGGCAGAGATTGCTCACAGCTCAAAGTATACAAAAGTCTTATGCGGATAAGAGGATAAGAGATCTAGTGTATGGTTGGGGATAAAGTTTTTTTGCAAATTTCTTAAATGAAATGTGTACTGTGATTCGGAAAAAGAGGTAAATTGAGTCCGCGGTATATTGGAACATAATAAATACTTGACCGGATAGGAGGAGTGGCGTATTGTTTGGTACTTCCTCCGGATATGTCCTTCATCTATCCGGTGTTCCATGTTTCTATGTTGAGGAAGTATATCTCAGACTCCTCTCATGTACTTGAAGCACCGACTATACCGATTGATGAGAACTTAAGGTATGAAGAGGAACCTGTGGCTATTGTGGACAAACAAGTAAGAAGGTTAAAGTCAAAAGAAATTGTGTATGTGATAGTCTTATGGAGAAACCATACCATTGAAGAAGCTACTTGGGAGTTGGAAAATGATATGTCCCCTTTTTGAATAGGAACTATTCATGCTGAACAATTGTTCATGTTAAATCTCTCTAGAACTCTTTCGATATAATCTTTTTGAGATAGTCCCAATGATCCTTGTGATCTATCACGGAATATTTCTATCCCTATCACATAGGATGCCTCACCCATTCTTATAAACCAAGTGAATATAGTCAATGATTTGAACTGTAAACTTTGGTATTTGGCTTACATGAAGTAAGAGTAATTGGGAAATAAGGTTAGGTTGATCTTTTTACAATGAGAATTAATCAAGAAGAGGCTATTTTGTGTGATTAAAGCACTAATTAGGTGATTGGGCAGATTTCGAATCAGTCATGAAACCTTGAGGATTGGGTATTCTAAATTTAGTATGAATTAGCCTAAATGAAGGAAGTAATACGAGATTATTATGAGGATTATGGGTGATGGATTAAGAAAGGTCTAGTTGTCATCAAGTTTCAATACCTTTGTATTACTACAGTAAAATTGGGGCAAAAGTATGTGCATGAAAAATTACTCGCATTTTCTTTTGGATTGTACCATACAAGTATTAATATGGTTGAATCACATTCCATAGTAAACAAAGGGTTTACTAATCCTAATAATTTTATCATTTGGCATGACCGGTTGGGCCATCCCGATTATAATATGATGCGCAAAATTATTGAGAATTCACATGGGTATAATTTGAAGAATCAGAAAATTCTTCAATCAAAGAAATTCTCTTGTGCTGCTTATTCTCAAGGAAAGTTGGTTATTAAACCATCAGCAACTAAGGTTGGGATTGAATCCCCTGCATTTCTAGAACGTATACAAGGTGATATATGTGGGCCAATTCACCCTCCATGTGGGCTATTTAAATATTATATGGTCTTGATAGATGCATCTACAAGATGGTCACATATGTGCTTATTATCAACTCGCAATATGGCTTTTGCGAGGTTGTTGGCTCAAATAATAAGATTAAGAGCACAATTTCCAGATTATGCAATAAAGACAATTCGTCTTGATAATGCTGGTGAGTTTACATTGTAGGTCTTTCATGATTATTGTTTGTCCACTAGGATAACAATTGAACATCCAGTTTCTCATGTTCACACTCAAAATGGTCTAGCGGAATCTTTGATTAAGCGCCTCCAATTGATAACTAGATCATTGTTAATGAGGACAAAATTGCATGTTTCAATATGGGGGCATGCTATTTTGCATGCAGTAGCATTGGTGCGCATAAGGCCAACTAGTTATCATGAATTCTCTCCATTACAGTTTGTTTTTGGTCATGAGCCAAATATTTCCCATCTTAGAATATTTGGATGCGCGGTATACGTTCTAATTGCCCCATCGCTACGCACAAAGATAGATCCCCAAAGAAGGTTGGGGGTGTATATTGGGTATAAATCTCCTTCTATCATCAAATATTTAAAACCTATGACAGGAGATATATTTACGGCAAAGTTTGCTGATTGCCATTTTGATGAATCAGTATACCCAACATTACAGGGAGAACACAAGCAGTTGAAAAAAGAGATAGATTGGAATTCATTATCTCTATCTCATTTGGATCCTCAAACAAATCAATGTAAGCAAGAGGTTAAAAAGATGATTTATTTGCAAAATGTTGCAAATCAACTGCCAGATGCATTTACTAACCTTACAAGGGTTACTAAATCTTATATTCTAGCAGCAAATGCTCCAGTTCGAGTTGATGTCCCGGTAGGACAAATTGTTAAAGCAAATGAGTCTAAACCACGTTTAAAATGTGGTAGACCAATTGGTTCAAAGGATAAAAATCCTCGAAAAAGAAAAGGAACAAATGATCATGAATATCATACCATGGAGGAAATTGCTCAAGAAGAGCTCCCAGACATAACAAATGATAAGACCACAAAGAAGGTCCAAATAACTAAAAATAATGAGAATGAATAAATCTCAATAAGTTATGTTTCAACGAGAAAAAGATGGAATCGTAATAATATTGTGGTAGACAATATTTTTGCTTATAATGTTGTTGTTGAAATAATGCAACAAGGTGAGGATTTTGAACCAAAATCTGTCAATGAATGTAGACAGAGAAATGATTGGCCAAAATGGAAAGACGCAATTCAAGCGGAATTGACTTCACTTGAAAAACGTGAAGTTTTTGGACCAATAGTCCGAACACATGAAGGTGTCAAGCCAGTGGGGTACAAATGGGTTTTTGTGCGAAAACGAAATGAAAAAGGTGAAGTCGTAAGATATAAAACATGACTTGTGGCACAAGACTTTTCACAAAAGCCTGGCATTGATAATGTGGAGACATATTCTCCTATGGTGGATGCAATTACCTTCAGGTATCTAATAAATCTGGCAGTTCATGAAAAGCTTGAAATGCGTCTAATGGATGTTGTCACAACCTATTTATGTGGCTCATTAGACCGCAATAGTTTCATGAAAGTTCCTGAAGCATACAATGTGCCTGAAGCATATAAAAATTCGCAAGAAAATTGTTCGATAAGGCTTCAGAAATCCTTATATGGATTGAAACAATCAAGGCGAATGTGGTACAATCGTCTTAGCCCATTTTTACTAAAGGAAGGGTACAAAAATGGCCCTATTTGTCCTTGTGTTTTTATAAAAAGGTATGTATCTGATTTTGTTATAATAGTTGTGTATGTTGATAATTTAAATATCATTGGCACTCGTACAGAGCTTTCAAAAGTTGTTGAGTGTTTAACGAAAGAATTTGAAAGGAAAGATCTTGGTAAGACAAAATTTTGTCTTGGCCTACAGATTGAGCATTTGAAAAATGGAATTTTTGTCCATCAATCAACATACACAGAAAAGGTTTTAAAGCGATTTTACATGGATTAATCAAATCCATTGAGTACCCCGATGGTTGTGAGATCGCTTCACATACATAAAGATCCATTTCGACCTCAAGAAAATGATGAAGAGCTTCTGGGCGATGAAACTCCATATCTTAGTGCCATTGGGGAGCTTATGTATCTTGCCAATAATGGTCGATATCTGTTTTGCAGTAAGTTTATTGGCAAGATTCAGCTCGTCCCCAACAAAGAGACATTGGAATGGAGTCAAACATATATTCAGATATCTTCAGGGAACCATTGATATAGGACTATTTTATTCTGATAAATCCAAGTCAGAAATGATTGGTTATGCAGATGCTGGATATTTGTCTGATCCACATAAAGCTCGATCTCAAACATGCTATTTATTTAATGTAGGCACAATTATATCTTGGAATTCAATGAAGTAAACATTAGCTGCTACTTCTTCAAATCATGCAGAAATAATAGCCATCCATGAAGCAAGTCGGGAATGTGTTTGGTTGAGATCAATGACTCAAGATATTCAAGAAATGTGTGGCTTTTCTATGGAAAAAGATATTCCAACTACATTGTATGAAGACAATGCTACATGTATAGCTCAACTGAAAGGAGGATATATTAAAGGAGATAGAACAAAACACATTTCACCAAAATTCCTTTTTACCCATGATCTTGAGAAGAAGGTGAAATAAATTTTCAACAAATTCGCTCAATTGGTAATTTAGCAGATCTGTTCACCAAAGCATTACCAACCTCAACATTTGAAAAGTTGATATTCAAGATTGGAATGTGTCGCCTCCAAGAAATTAAATGATGTTCGCAACAGGGGGAGTAAACTACGCGCTGCACTCTTTTTTCCTTGGCCTAGGTTATATCCCAATGGGTTTTTCTGACATGGTTTTTAATGAGGCAGCAAACAAAGTGTATTACAAGATATGTGCTCTTTTGTCCTTCACTAAGATTTTTTTCCACGGGGTTTTTTCTTAGTAATGTTTTAACGAGGCATATTATCTATCAATGGTCATCCAGGGGGAGTGTTGTAAATCATTTTGGTGGTTAAATGGATGACCATAACTCCTTGGTTAATTTCCCTCATTTATGAGTAGTAATGTTGTTGATAATGTGGTGAGGATGACCATAACTCCTAGGTTAATTTCATCCTTTATTGGTAGTAATGTTGTTGATATTATGGTTAATTGTATGACCATAACTCCTAGGTTTATTTCCACCATAATATGTAGTAAATCTCAAGGTTTAATGTAATGTTTATGACACCCTCTAGTATTCCTCAATGTAATCCTATAAATAGTGGTGTTGAGAATAATGTTGAAAGTTAGCTTATAGTGTTCCTCTTGTCTTATATTCTTCTTCTCTTCCTCTTTATATTGTTCCTTTGTTCTTAAGTTTTACAACATTTTCATAGTTTGTGATTTTTTTTATTTTTTTTTTATCAGTAATGAGCTATTTAACATTCCCTTTTATCAATAGTATCCCTTCTATGATTTCAACTCATCTCAACTATCCGTTCAATTAGGGGTGTCTAAAAATCGAATCGATCGTCAAATTAAATCGAAAAAAGTGTTGTTGGTTTATAGTTATTTTGTAATTGGGTTAAGGTAATTTAATGGTTTTATAAAAAGTTTTTATTGGGTTATTGATTCAATATTGATTTTTTTAATATTGAGTTATTGGGTTAATCGATAACCAATTAAAAATATAATAATTTACTATTTTAATTTTAGTCATACATAAATATCAAAAAAAAAAAATTACTATAATCACAATATTAGACTATAACTTTAAGGACCCTATACAATTAACACTGCTTAACTACGACATTTTAAAATTACCATTAACAACCAAGAACAAATACAAGCTAAAAGCACCTCGTCCATCATCAGTATTGATGATCCTCAAGCCTCAGAAAAATAAATAGTAATTAGGTACAAAAGTTTTACCCTTTAGATTTTAGTATTACTTTAGTCGTTCAGAACGTCAAAATCTAAGGAACTACGAACGGTGGCGGCTAGGGATTGTAACAACACCGGCAAGGATTAGGCAATTGCTAGGGTTGTGGATTGTAAGTATTTGCTATACTTTTACTACACTAAGCATAATTTTTACACTCAATGAGTAATTTAATTTTTCTCTTTTTTATTTGGCGTCAAATTGTTGGACAAGTCATATTTGTTTTGAAAGTATTTTCTTATTGGTTAAATCGAAAATTGAAGCGCTAAAAACCAAAAAATGATAAATCAAAAATCGATAAAAAATATCTTATTGATTTTTGATTATCGATTTAGCATATTCAAAAACCAAAAATTGATGAATCGAACGATAGTATTTAAAACCGGACCGAGCAGACCAATACACACCCCTACGTTCAATAATGCAAAATTTAATGTTTGCGGCATTAAAATTTCAAGGTTAAAAGGAGATGTGAATCAGAAAAATCAATTTGTGTAAATTTTTTATTTGACTGATCTAATTAGTGACATGACCTATTTATCGTTGGCTATGTATAAAAAGTGGTATGTCAAAATTGACTATATTTTTCATTAACAAATAATGGCATGAACGAGCACTTTGTTTAAAGGCAGTGATACATATAAACCCAAACTATTATTAACGGATGTCATAGCTAAACTTTTATCGAACTTCAATAAAATATTTGACATTTTTCCTTTGTATAAACATAATTCATCGATGCCTAAAGTTTTAGGGGGATTTGGGCAATAGGAGAAACTGAACTTAATTAAAGGTATTATGCTGTTTCATTGGAGTTCTTTGTTTTCATCACTGTGGTTCATGAACCACCAAATATTCCAACAATTAGTAGATCTAATTAAAAGATTAAGTCATGCTTATGGATTTTGTCATCACAGCTAGCAAGAGGCATATATGTGACAAAATTGAGTGTTGGAACTTTCGTGGTTGAATGCTCATTTTAATGAAAGTTTTAGTTAGAAAAGATGATTATGAAATGAGTTTGGTTCAATTGGTTATTTAAATGGGTGGGTTTCTAAAGGGAATTGGGTATTTAAAATTGAGGATGGGTTGTTTGATTCATAAGTGGACAAGTGTCATTCCGTTAAAATTAGGGGTATATTTGTTCCAAAGTATAACGGCAGGGGTATATATGAACTGAAAGTATAACGAGAAGTATATTTAAACTATTTCTAATAGTATAGAGGTATATTTGACCCTTTTCCCTACAAAAAATCACAGCTTTCCAATTCAAAAATTGTTGGAGTTATTACCTTAATAGTTACAGTGTCAGTTTTACCTTTTTTATTAAGCAATCTCCACCCCCTTTATACAAAAATTCTGAAAAGAAACATGAATTATATAGAGTGATTATTTTTTCTGAAAAAACTAATTTATTTTATATAATAAGAAAATTTAGCTCAAAATGAAAATAATAATATAATATTATATAAAGAGAAAAGAATATTCCCTTTTTAGAGTGAAATATGGAAAATAGAGTTAAAAGTTGATTTCTCAAGATAAAAATAGAGAATTGGATTGAAAATTGTAAATATCTTTGAACGTGATCAATTAATAATTTAATATTATCAATTGCAAGATTCCCTCGATATTTTGGGACATCTGTGGTCAGGAATGGAGCTGTAGAAGCCTCCAACAAAAACATAAAGAAGATTTTGAGGAAAATGATTGACAATCACAGAGGTTGGCATGAGATGTTGCCATATGCTTTGTTGGGATACAAAACGATAGTCAGAACGTCAATTGGAGCTACTCCATACTTGTTGGTATATGGAACAGAAGCAGTTATACCTGCCGAAGTTGAGATACCTTCATTGAGAACGATCCAAGAAGCTGAATTGAGTAATGTTGATTGGGTTCACAAGCGGATTGATCAGTTAACATTGATTGATCAGAAGAGAATGATTGTTGTTTGTCATGGTCAATTGTATCAACAGAGAATGATTCGTTCTTTCAACAAAAAAGTGAGATCTCGAACATTCGAAGAAGGATAATTGGTCCTCAAACGCATCTTCCCCCATCAAGATGAGTATAAGGAAAAATTTGCACCAAATTGGCAAGGACCATACATGGTTCGTAAAGTGTTATTTGGAGGTCCATTGATCCTATCAGAGATGGATGGCCAGGAGTGGCCAAAACCAATCAACTCAAATGCTATCAAGAGATACTACATCTGAAAATTAGTTTTTCTCTCATCAGTTTCCTTGTAATCGTATCATTTGCTTGTAATTGCTTATGTCAAGTTTTTATATCCTAGTAATGAACTACGTCTAACCTGAATTCTCAAGAATGAGATACATAGGCGGCCTTTAACAGCCTCAGTCACCCCTTTTACCCTTTTTATTGTTTTCTTTTGTACTTGAACTACGTTCGACCTGAATTCTCAAAGATGATATACGTAGGTGGCCTATGTCGGCCTCGGTCAGTTCCTTATTTAAATTTCTTATTTTTGTTAATCCTAAGAGGGGAACTACGTTTGACCTGATTCCTGCCTCAACAGGATACGTAGGCGCCACAACGGCTTGGTCATATCTCCCGTAAGGTTTCTATTTTTCCTTTTATAATAGAAACCGAGACAGAATTTTTGAGATGACCTCAAAAATTTCAATAAGGTTCATCGGCAGTTTAGAACAAATTTGAATACTTCCCAGCAAGTAATCAGATAGACCCTGAGGCATCAACTTCAAAGACGTTCACTAAGTTTGATGTGACATGACACTTGACAGTGACCTTTTCCAAATATTACTTTTTTGAAAATATATTTTCCTTAAAACTTTTCTGTCATGTTTCAATTATTTTTGCATACAAATGTCTTGTCTTATCTACCAAAAAGCGGGAGATCGGAGAAATCAACCGTAGATAGCCAGACAATGAGCAGACAACCGAAGGAATCGGCAAGGATCAGTTCACTTTAGACTAACAATTTTTTTTTATGGATATAGGTTTATAAATTTGCCGCAAGATCATCATATTCTTCCATTCAGCGAACATGGAGAAGTCAAAAAGGCGAGGAGCTCCCCGAAATTGACAATTTTTTTGTGGATGCAGGAAAAATTCTATGCTTTTTATACCAAAGAATCGAGGATATGAGTTACATTATTTCATTCGAATTCTCAGAAAGGTAAGGTCCATAATGAACACATGATTATGTTCGGGGACGGAGCAAACGGAATCCCCGGAGAGAGAAATTATATTGTTTACCAATAACTAAAAATACTTGGAGGAAGTAATCTGCATCATATTTTCAGATATGATAATATTCCTACCCAGAGAGTCATCTATATCGTATTATCAAATGAGATGATACCACTACTTCGAGGGTCATTTTTATTGTATTGTCAAAAGGACAATACCGCCACCATAAGATACCTAGAAGATCACCTATATTGTTCGGTGAAGCATTATCTTCGTTCGGTATCGCGAGGCATCATCACTATCTTCATGCATAGCCAGAGGAAGAATTCATGCATACAAAGTGGAAGACTCATGCATCACGGAAAAAGTCATGCATCACTAGAAAAGATTCATGCATCGCTGGAGAAGATTCATGCATCACAGGAAAATCATGCATCGCTGGAAAAAATTCATACATCATTGGAAAAGATTCATGCATCGCGGGAAAAGAGTCATGCATTGTGGGGAAAAGATTCATGCATCGCGGGAGAAGTCATGCATCGCTAGAAAAGATTCATGCATTGTGGGGAAAAGATTCATGCATCGCGGGAGAAGTCATGCATCGCTGGAGAAGATTCATGCATCGCTGGAAAAAATTCATGCATCACTGGAAAAGAACCATGCATCGTTAAAAAAAATACATGCATCACTGGAAAAGATTCATGCATCGCGGGAAAAGAGTCATGCATTGCTAGAAAAAGATTCATGCATCGCGGGAGAAGTCATGCATCGTTAGAAAAGATTCATGCATCGCTGGAGAAGATTCATGCATCGCTGAAAAAAATTCATTCATCGCTGGAAAAAAGATTCATGCATTGCGGAAAAAGTCATGCATCGCGAAAAAAAAATCATACTGATACGGGAAAGAAGTCATGCATTGGGGAAAAAGTCACCATCAGCTATGGTTTTCGAGGAAATATCACCTGTATTTCTCAAAGAAGCGTTATCTTCATGCATCGCAAAAAAAATTAAAGAGAAAAAAAAATCATGCATCATGGGAAAGAAGTCATGCATTGCGGAAAAAATCACCATCAGCTATTGTTTTTGAGGAAACATCACCTGTATTTCTCAAAGAAGCATTATCTTCATGCATCGCGGGAGAAGTCATGCATCGCAAGAAAATCAACATCAACTGCATCATTTTTCATTTGCAAGAACAACATCAAGAGAAGCATCAACAACGACATCAAGATAACTATCAACATATTACATACGCCTATTTTATTACTTCAACATCAACGGAAGAATACATTGAAGATTATATTGCAAACATGAAATACAAACTTCTTTGCTCTATGCCAAATTGGGGGAAGCTGATATCAAATGTTCAAGGAGAGTAATTAAGTGTCAACACGGTAAAAGACCCTATCACCCCATTTGAATTACATTTTTTATGCTAATGAATTTTATCTCAGTCTTTGTCAAGAGCATCCGAGAGGTTGAATTCTCAAAAACAAACCACAGGTGCGGACGACATCAAAAAGGATGCAGCACGATGTGGAACTTTTTCTTAGCAGCGAACTGGGACATAGTCCGAAGAGGAGTATCAAACTCTTAGGATGCGAGCAGAGGAGCAACTTCCACCACAATCAAACCACACCCCTATCGAAAGGCATGTAGGTTTTTCTTTAGGTTTATCGGTTTCAGTTTCGCATCCGGAAAATTTTGATTTTCACCGGGAGCAACTTTCCAATTCAAGTGACAATGCACCAAGAGTTTCGGAAATTATATCCGTGTCCATCCATAATTCCTAAAGTCCGTACCATAATCCCTTCCTGGAATGATGAAGATGTGGTCAGTCAAAATTGGATTCGTCAATTTCATTTGCCTCGAATTTCTTTCATCAATCCAAGTCAAACGAGGGTCAACTGTTGACACCCAATTTTGACCCTCTACAATATAAATTAATCATCGAGCTTCTCCAATTTTCAAATGATTTAAAATTATTAGTTTTATAAAAAATTCAAGAAAATAAAATAAATATAGTTTGCAAGTTATCTTAAATAGTTTCATCACTTTTTTTGTAATTTTTAAATAATATATATGATTTATATAATTAATGTATTTCATGAATATTCAAAAATCGTCTCAAAAAGATTTTATATTTTAGATATTTTATTAGTGATGGTTATAATTTTGAATTAATGAGTTTCAGGAAATTCAAAATACTTCCAAGTTATTTTTAAAAGTAATTTTGTCATTTAAAATAATTTTACATAATAAATATGTATATTTTTACAATCACGTTATTTGATAAATGTTTGAAAATCATCACAAAAGATTTTACATTTAGTTAAATATTTTATTAATATACTTTAAGTTATAGTTATAATTTTGAGTTATTAGTTTATAGTTGAATTATTTATTTTATGTTGTTAATATTAAGAAGCTCGTTAGTTGATTAT
The DNA here is from genome assembly GCA_036250405.1 of Solanum raphanifolium. Classification (NCBI taxonomy): domain Eukaryota; kingdom Viridiplantae; phylum Streptophyta; class Magnoliopsida; order Solanales; family Solanaceae; genus Solanum; species Solanum raphanifolium. Next base: position 504 of record JAJOOE010002877.1, on the reverse strand, counting down.
ATTAATTCATTTTATTTAAGTTTTAGCCAATTTTGTTACTTAAATTCAAATTGGCTATATTTTTTAATCTCGGTTGGCTTAATTGAAATTCAAATGGTCATTTTCCTTTTATAATTCTAGCCCATTTCTGCCCCACACCTTTAACCCATTGGAAGACCATGTTTTGGGCCTATTTCCCATAAGACAAACCCATCAGCCCAATTTTTCCTCTATTCCCAGCCACTCCCAATTCACAACAATGCATTATACAATCAGCATTCCAATACCAAAACTGACGCCACCCCCTGTGCCTTGCAAATCACGCCAACAATCACCTCACGTCCCATTTTCCCCTTTTTTAGGGATTTCCAAATTTCTTTCACTGTTGCCTCGAAAAGGGCATATGAATTTGATTTCAAATTTGAAATTTCGACCGTTTCCCCCCTAAATCAGCCCCAAATCCCTCTATACAAACCTCCATCTTCTTTATTGTTTTTTTAAAAAAAAAATAAAAAAAATAATATA
>JAJOOE010002876.1:0-20604 GCA_036250405.1 Solanum raphanifolium | reverse complement strand
TGAAGTAATTGGGTTAATGCCTTGAGAAGAGAAATTGATGACTTATTAGGGCCTCTAGAATTGCTATCTTGGATAGAAGTGTTTCAAGAATAAGAATAGGAAATCATAAATGGAACTAGATTTATGAATGCATGCTAGATCATAAATTGGAGTGATTGAATTGAGGATTTATGATGAATTATGATTAAACCCTAGGAAGAAGCCTTAGATGATGAACTAAGGCTAAGTATGGTCGAATTAATGGTTACATGATATGAGTTGGTGAATAGTACATTATGAAGGTGGTGATTCTATGATTGTGTGATGTATGTTGTTCTTGCTTCAATATAATACTTGTGTACATTAATGGGCACTGTGGATCACACTTGTTGTAAATGAGATGAATGAATTATAATTTCCATGAATTCATTAATTAAATGTACGATCTTAAGGATATACTTGGGATTGTGATTGTGGTGTGTTGAATGGATCGGTTTCCACGTTCCGGCATAACTAACATGGATCGGTTGCCATGTACCGGCATAACTATTAGATCGGTTTCCATGTTCTGGGATAACTATGTGATCGGTTGCCACATTCCGGCATAACTAACTTGGATCGGTTGCCACGTTCCGGCATGCTAACTGTTTGGTTTGGATTCCATGCGAGGACCAATGATGTGATATAAAATGTGAAGTTGATCATTGTTCATAAATGTTGTATATGCTTGTGAGTATATTGTTGTATTGATTTATGCATGTTGGACTTGTGAGGTATAGTGAAGGGGCAAAGGGTTCAAGGGGTAAGTAATGGATAGTGAGGGTTGTTCGCGTGTTGTAATGGCAAGAAGTAGAGGTAGCATGGGTGATGAAAGGTGCTTAGTGGATTTCACTTTGGGGGAAGAGACTGGGTTTAGTGTAAGGTATCTTAATGCAATGTATCATGTGACTATGGTTGGGTGATGTGACTAGGAATTAGGGGTATGACGTAAATGGTTGTTTGAAATGTTGGTGGTTGTATTTGGGGGATTCCTCTATGTGTTAGAATGGTTAGGCTATGATCAAGGACCTGGTAGGTAGGTTGATGGAGAAAGATGTTAGTAGTCAGAATACTAGTGTATATTAGGGGTATTTTAAAAGAGGGAAAAGGTGGAGAAGCGAGTGGTTCATTTCATGCTCTTACTAGTTGGTTTCTTATGTTATGTGGTGGGCGTCGGGTTGGATGCGTACAAGTACGTGTGTGTTGTACTGATACTACTCTTGCTATGTCTTTTGACATAGTCTGCATGCAGGTTGGTGATGTTTCCTTAGGTGAAGACGAAGAAATTCTCCAGCAGCTTCTATTCTCCCTTCCGCATGGTGGGAGCTGTGTCTTTTTATTTATCTTGTCCAGTTGTATTCTTAGTAGATCTTGTACCTGTTTAGACTAGATCAATGGGAGTTGTTTAAATTACTTTACCATTTTAACTAAAGGTGTGTCTAAAGATATTATTTATAAAATCATAGTATTTATTTATCTCGGTTTTCTCTACTTTTCCGCATGTTTAGCTATTGGATATGAGTGTTCTCCTACTTAGGTGTTAGAGTGGGTGCCTGCACGGCCCGATGGGTTGGGTCGTGATAGACTGTGCCCTCTTAAGGGAATAATATTGTTAATCCATTTTATAGTAATGGATCTTGAATATATTAAGTGGATGTTTTGGTGACATAAAAATAATGAAACTTAGAAGAAATAAATACTACTCCATCTATCTCATTTTATGTAGTGCCATTTGTCTTAGCACGGTATTTAAGAAAAAGTTGGAAATTTTTGAAACTTGTGATTTAAAAAAATCTTTAGATATTTATATGACATTAAGTAATATCATTAAGAGTGAAAGGGGAATTATAAAGTTTAATTATTTCTAATTATTGTAAGGTGACATTCTTTTTTAGATGAACTAAAAAGGAAAGGGTGACACATAAATCGGAGATATGGATAATTTGTTTTCAAGTTGAAAATAACATTTCAAATTTTGAGGTGTATTTAGACATTAACATAAATTGGAATTTTTTTTTGAAATTTTTTAGTGATTTGAAGTCAAAATGTGAAAATAAAATTTAGGACTCTTTTCAAATATAGAAAGCGATAAATTCTGAAAAATTGTCAGAGTTCTATGTCTATACAATTTTTTGAACAAAAGCTAGGAAAAGAGAAAATTATTTATGGTCGAATGGACACTTGCTCTTATTCTATGAGCATAGCAAAGTTCCGCACTAACTATTTACTCCAAGTCAATGAATGCGTTACATATATGACATACCTTAACTTATACTTTTATAGATAACCATAATTATGTAACACACTATTGTATTTTAGATCTTATAAAAGGTTCTGGTCCTCTGAATTTATGTCTTACGGGACACCAATAAAGTATAGTTATAAAGCCGCAAAAACTGTAATGGTTGTTGGGCACTGCAACAGAGGTGCTGAAAGGACATCAAACATTGACCACTGGCGTTGCTCCTAGGTTTTTGTCTCTCTCAGAAAGAAAATTGATGACAAGTATTAACCTAGTTTTTGCTATGATCCCACTTTCTAAATTATTAGTTTTTGCTACGATCCCACTTTTAGCTTCCTTCCAGCAAACAATGGACAACCCAGATAGGTAATGGGAAATTTCTCATTTTTCTTTGTAGAAACTTTGTAACGATGTTGGGAGAGTGACATACTGGACAACTAAATTGTTGTCTTATTATTTTGGGGAATTTTGAACTATTCATTTAACTATAGTTAATTAATTGACTGTAATTTATTAAATAGCTAATTTTAGTTAATGCTTAATGGGTCATGTTTATAATTTATTTAATAACATATACCACTTGACCCATATATGGAAATAAATTAGTAGGGTTGAGACTTTTGAGTCATAAATTAAGAAAAACAAAACTGGTATACTTGAGGTAAGCTTTTAATTTGGTTGTATATTTATTCTTTTAGAATATACGGGTCACTTTATTAGGTTGGCAAACTCATTTTTTTCCATTGGTGCAAGAGTTAGTGGAGCACTTTAATTTTGAATTGATGAGAGTAATGATTAGGCAGGGGCAAGAAAAGGAAAAAATAACTTTCTGCTCTATGTTAATGTGTGGAACTTCTAGTTTGTTCTGAATATATGTAATGTTAAGCTTGTGATTTTAATTATCCTTTATGGCTGGCAGTAACCTTTTAACTTCACAAATATTATAATTGCAATTTAAAAGATGAAGGTAAGGTGCTCAGTCAAAAAACAATAATGGTAATTAAATAAATACTATCATAATTTGTTCGTTAATTTCTTTAGAATTCGTGAGTGCTTCATAATTAAATTGGTTTTGATATATTGATATATACATTAGGGGTATTGTATTATATATACACCGTTAGATTTATGTTATTTGGGGGAATTGAGATTTAACTCTACACTTGAATTTGAAAATATAAGAGTTGACATCAAATTTACACCAAGATTAGGAACTTGATCATAGATTTGGGTGAGTTTATGAGTTTTGCTACACACATAGTAATATGAGTGTTGTTAGTTTCAAAATAATATTGGAATTTTTTATGTGAATATATTACATTTATTTGGAAGCTCAAGAAAGGGCAAGGCTCAAGTCCCAGAGTAATTGTTTGATTGTTTGACGCAAGTGGATTTCTCAACCCTTATTAGTGTATAGAACATTGTATTTCCTTGTGGTATATATTCGGATGTAATGTGACTTGCTGATGGGTTGACTTGTTCAGAATGATCCTAATGAGGAACGAAGGGTAATAAAAGGCAACCTAAGTATAAATTAATGTGTGATGTGTTTAGAATGACATGAAAGATTTATTGATTGATTATTGATGTTGTATCACGATTGTGTTGTTTTGAACTGTGCATTGATATAGAAATGGTCATCTCTTTTTTAATTGTGTGTACATGCCATTTGCATTGGCTCAGAGACATAGTTGTGACAACAGTTATGTGAATTTGAGAAGAATAAGGAGCTAAAGAGGGTGTACCATTTTGAGGCGTTCTAAAGATGTTATGATTTGAGAGATGTCTTGTACGCTACGATGAATTCAATTATCGAGGGTCTTGTCGCATGCCACGATGGAAGCATAGACAAATATGTCCTCCATGGGTCTCGAACTAAGAGGCAATGAGTGTGTATCACTAGATCAGACATGCATCACCATAATTGGCATTGCATTTCATTGTATTGCATATCTTTATCATGGTGAACTTGTGAATATTTTTTTTGTGGAACTTGTGATTGTCGAACTTTATCATGTGCATTATTGATCAGTTATCATTGGAGTATTGTTATTGATCTATGTGCTATTTAAATTGTGAACTGTTAGGTTGAGATAGTTTTATGCAGATTGTAGTTGTGGAGGTTTAGTTTTAGTGGTAGGAGTAACCATATTCAATATTCTTAGCTTTGTGTTTATGAATTTGCTTGCTAAGTACCTTGGGGTCGGGTACTCACCCATTGCTTATACAATTGTGTGGATTATGAGCCAAGATCTTCCTGATACTCCCTCTTCTTTAATGAGGCTTCATGTGGAAGTTTGTGAGCTACATGTTTGTCATCTCAACAAACCTTCTTACTCTTATTTATGATTTTGTTCTATTTTAGAGACAATATCATTTGAGACTTGTATTTTTCTTTAAAATCAATTATAATACATTAGAAACTTGTGCACTTGACAACCAGGTTTGGAGATTAGTTAAGCTGACTTGTTATCCACATTATTAATTGTTATTAAACTTCAAATTTCATTTTATTTCCGCACTTTATCGCAATTTTGGTTTGAGGTTGACTTGTCTTGGCGGGATAAGATGAGTGTCATCACATCCAATTTTGGATTGTGACACTTACAAACACGGGGAAAAATTGTAGTAAAGTACTTTGCATTGCCTTATTCCTTCCTACCCACGTTCTTACACTAGTATACCAATTCCATTATTAAGTCTTTCCTTGCTCACATCACTTTCTTCCTTTGCAAAAGTAATTGTTCAACCTTTTAGGTGGAATTAAACTTCTATTACTCTGACGTGGCTTGCCAATACAGAAATCACCTATGACATCTTTCTTATCAGAAGTTTGGATCCTAGAGGCAACACCAATATCCTTATCACTGTTCACATTGTTGATTGTGTTGTTTATAGGTCTGATGGGTTCTTTTCCCTTTGCAGAGTTGTCTCCAATGGAATTGACGTTTTCGATTTCATGTCCTAGAGATGTAACATTTATGATATCTTCTCTAGTATTTGAAGATTTTCGCACAAGAGAAAGATAATCTCTTGCATAATCTTTCCAAAAATGAGTCAAAAGATAATTTTTATGACAAAGGGAACAATTTGTCACTATTTCTAGCATTCAGATCACTAGCTTCTTTCCCAGGATGAGACAAACTTTTTTTGAGGAACATTAATGAAACGTTTCACATGTCACATTTACATCGCATAAAGATTGATGAGCATGCTTCTATTCGATACTCAAGGAATTCCCACTCCTCATCTCTCCATCAGTGTGAGCATCAACATCATTAAGCACCTCAAGGAACTTATTCTAGCAAGACTAGAAAGATCATATAAGAGTTTGCAGAGAACAAAAAATAAATTATTAAGGCTATTCGAGTTTCACCGAAAATCTTTTTTTGGAGAAGGCATATAAAGGAACAAATATTTTATGCTTTTTTGAAAAAAAAGTTTCTACTACAGTTTAATTGAAAAACCCTAACTTGAAAGAGTTAGCCAATCTTTATTGTTGAAGAAGACAATGGCTAATCAATAAGCACAAATGATTATACACAAAGAATGAAGCTACCATGTTTAGTAATTGAACCAATTAATTTTTAGCTAACAAAATTTGACATTTAATACCATTATTTTTTTTAAAGTAGTGCACGTTCTAAAAATTCTAGATTCAACTTTGATAAAGTACCCTCTACAATTCAAGGAGGACCCGAAGTATATCCATGTCAAGAATCAGTATGGAGAAATGAATACCACTAAAAATCTTTTTATTTGAACAAGTGACTCTGAATTAATTATATATGGAGTGAACTCTATCAATTCCTCAACATATAAAAGATTAAACTTATAACACAAGAAAAATGAAAAAATAATCCAAATCGAAACACACATTACAGACTAAAACAAAAAAGAAGCACAAAGATCAAAGCATATATTAGAGATTTTAAAAAGGAACATAAATCAAAGCAAGAAATTTTATTGTTAATTTTGCAATAGCATTACAACATTTTTTAAAAATTGTCGATGCAACAACATAAATATTAAGAAAAATCAAATTGAAAACTTTACCATTATCATGTATTTATGATGCAATACTCCAACACTGAAAAACAAATATTGAGCTCTATCAATGCAAAAATCTGTCACTTCAAAAATCAAAGCAAAAAATAAAAATAAAATAGTTAGAAAAGATTATGAGAATCTGATAAAAAAATTTAAGACAATAATAAAATCTCACTATCAACCTGGAAACTCATTATGAAAAGTACCGTCACACATAGCACAAAAAATAATGGAGATTAAAAATAAATAAATAAATCTCTTTGTAGATATGCTAAGTTCATAATCTTCACTAAAATTACTTGTCTAAAATGAGTTAATAAAAAAAAATCTGCCTTCTTTGATATTTTAAAACTTTTAAATGAGAAAGTTCATAGGATGAATGTTATGTGTAAATTCAGGTGTATTTAATGAACAAAGCAAAGTGACGGAGTTTTTGACCGAGTAATTCACCTCCATCATAGATTACCGGTGAATTCTTCAGGATGAATTCTGATAAAATCAATTAGAGAGGGTTTTTAGTTCAATGGTTTGCTAGATTCTCAAACACTGAAATTTGACATGTGAGAGGAAAAGAAAGCTCAAGGGTTTATACATTAGTGTGATGAGTTATCCTATGTACAATGTGGTTTAGGGAAAAGAATATGTTATGTCTAGCTATATTGATTGTGTTATGTCACGAGAGTCTTCTTAAAGAATCTAAAATGAGATGTCATAATTTCTAGTTGTTAACTGTTGCCCGCTTGAATGGAATAAACTATAAAAATAACATTTAAGGATCAAAATTTTCCCATATCTTTGAGTTATGAGTCAAAGTAATCCTATTTTTTTTTTATCATGGAGCACTAATAGTCCTCCATTTTTTAACAATTGATGTAATTTTGATATTCTCTGAAGCATCCGTTTAATTTTTAACAGTGTTATTTGTGCACCAAAACGACATAGGAATCTTACCAAATTAGTTGCGAACTAGATTCACACTAAAATGACATTATAATTGCACCATAAAAGTAGCAGAGAAGTACCATAAAAGCACAAAAAAAAAACTAAAATTGCACTAGAAAAGCCTCAAAACAATACAAAAATTTACAACAAAACAGCAGCATAAGATATTCTACATTGAAAATACACCAAAACAACATTAGAAAAGAACCAAAACAACACTAAAATTGCACAAGAACAACAACAAAACAAACCCCAAAATTGCACCAGATCACACTAAAACAATATTATAACGCTGTAACGACCGGTTTCCGTCGTTATAGAAAAGCCAATGGGGAAAAACTTTGGGTCGAAAAACTTTTTCATAGTAACTTGAAATTTTCCAACCTAGTCCAGATTTACCACGAAATCGGAGTCATTAAGGTATAGGGAAATTTGGTAACGATCTGGTGATTTATTTATGATTGTGATTACATGAGTAGTTAGATAAGTCGTTAAGGAATCCGTACGAATTTACGGAATTGAGTTCGGGTGAGTAGAACTCCCGAAATTAATCTTAGCGTGAACGGGTAATTTCTGAGTGTCGTTGGTTGAAGGCGTGTTGTGAAATGGGGGTTTTAGAATTCTTTAATTTGCTCACTATTTCGTGCAAGCTGCTTTGGAGGTGGTTTCTGTTGCCAGGGTAAGGGCGCTGTAGCGGGGTGAGGTCTGTTGTGGCGGGCCAGACATGACTTAAAGTCGTAAATAAACCCCAAAAATATTTTATTCTTCAACTTTCGAACTTGAGAGCTAAGGAATGAACCCAGGGATTTTCTTGACAATTTTTCACCATTCTTGAGGCTAAAGGTATGATTTTAACTACCTGAATCCGTTTTCCTATCCGTATACCGTAATCAAATGGGTAATTAACAATGGGGAAGAGTTTTGATATTTGAATTATGGTCGGAAAATCCCTAATTTGAATAGTGGGATCATGGATATGATCTAGGGTTGTTAGAATTGTTAGTAATCCGCGTAATTAGTGATTGTTTATTGATTTCCGTATTATATTGATTATTTTTAGACCAAGAACAAGCTGAATGAATCCGAAAAGGGTAGGATCAAGTTTCTTAGGGTTTTGAGCTTGTTTCGAGGTAGGTGATGGTTGTGATTCTATGATTGTGTGATGTATGCTTGTTCTTGCTTCATTATGATACATGTATGTATGTGAATGTTGTATTATTGATCACACTTGTTGTAACTGAGATAGAAGAATGATGAATGCCATGAATCATGAATTAATTATATGAACTTGAGAATATACTTGTGATTGTGATTGTGGCTTGTTGAATGGATCGGATGTTGCATTCTGACACAGTAATAGGGCTCCTATTGACTAAAGGTTGGTTCTTCGCTTTCCTTTAGAATGAAAGTTGCTATGAAGCCCCTCTCCTTACAGTCAAGTGGCTGAACGCCCCTCTCCTTACAGTCAAGTGGCTGAACGCCCCTCTCCTTACAGTCAAGTGGCTGAACGCCCCTCTCCTTACAGTCAAGTGGCTGAACGCCCCTACTACTTACTTTGTTTGATTCAAAAGGCGAACAGCCCCCCCAACGAGTTGTATGGGGTGGGGTGCTTGTGAAAAGCTGCTTTGGATATGAGTAATTCCTAAAAAAAGACAAAGTCCGGGATCAGTTTCCACGTTTTGGCATAATTATTGGATCGGTTTCCACGTTCCGGCATAAACATTGGATCGGGTACTACGTTCTGATATGCTAACAGTTTGGGTTTGAGTTCCATGAGAGGACCAATGATTTGATATAATTGTGTATCTTGAGAAATGTGAAACTGTACCATGTTCGTAAATGTTGATGATATTGTATATGTTCGATATATGCGTGTGATTATATTGTTGTATTGACTTAAGTATGTTACACTTAGTGGAATAGCCGCGTGATCCTACCAATCACAGTGGTTGTGTACTGATACTAAACTTGCTCTTTCTTTGTTAAGTACATGGCATCTTCAGGCGGCTATTGACATACCTCGTCTAGAAGATCAGTGATCGCTTCGAATTCAAGGGTGAGCTAGTTCTTTCGGGTTGCCATGAGTTCTCCTTTCGTCTATGTCTACATTTCAGACTTAGACTTTTCTAATTAGTTGATTAGTTCATTAGTCTGGGGTTGTATCCCTTCTTTTGTAAGTTTTTTTGGTTCATTGTTAGATGTTTTGGTACGTTGACCTTTAGGTTCTATGCATTACTTCCGCAATGTTAGTTTTTTATTGTTAGACTTTTGTTGGAGTTTATATGAACTATATTCCTTCCTTAGCATTTAGCTTGCTTCCGTAACTTAATGCTTTAGTATTTTTCATTTAGTCGGTTAGCCAAATAGCATAAATGGTTCTCCCATCGGAGGGTTAGTGTGGGTGCCAATCGCGATGGTCTAAGCCATGACAAAGTTGGTATTAGAGCCTAGGTTCGTTGATATCGATGTTCCAAAATAAGTCTAGTAGAGTCTTGTAGAACGGTACGGGGATGCCTTTACTTTTCTTTGAGAGGCTATAGCACTTTAGGAAATCTCTCTATTTTCTCTTGTCTCATTTCGTGCTATAACTTGATTCCAATTGGTATCTGACGATTCAAATTGGTATCTAACCTCCTTCACTCTTCTGTCCACAAATGATTAACACTAGATACAATGGTGTCAAGCCCGTAGCTCCCATTAATGCACCATCTGAGGAATCTACAGTGAGAGCTCACAGTCGAGGTAGGGGTAGAGGTCAAGGAAGAGTGGCGCCTACTAGAGATGGGGGTACCGGTGGAATATGCTCCCCAAAATGAGGCCCCTCCCGTACATCATGAAGAGATAGATGAGGATATTGAGGTTGAAAATGTTGAGGAGGTTGGACAAGAGGAAGCGATGCAGGCTGAGACTACATGTATTTCTCCCATAGACCCAGTGTTAGCTCAACAGATCATGACATAATTTAAAGGATTAGCTAGTCCTGGAGTGCTACCTTTTGTTTAAGAAACTTAAGCTCCCGCCAACTCCCCTATTGCCATTACTACTCCCAAAGTGGGTGGAAATGTAGGTACTGATGCTTTCTTCCGTCCTTTGTTGGGTTCTGTTATGATTGGTAATGAGCATGAAATGTCGACTAAGTTTTTGAAGCTAAAGCCTCTTGTATTTCTTGGTTATGAGAGTGAGGATGCGTATGAGTTTATCTTAGGCTACTATGAGAGGCTTCATAAGTTGGGAATTGTCCATCAGCATGGGGTTGAGTTCGTGACTTTTCAACTTCAAGGGGAGGCCAAGAAGTGGTGGAGAGCTTATATGGAATGCAGATCTTCAATCTTACTTCCACTCACTTGGACCTAGCTTCATGCTCTATTTTTGGAGAAGTATGTACCTAGGACTTTGCGGGATCGTAAGAAAGATGAATATATGGCTTTGGAACAAGGTTTTATGTTTGTGGCTTCTTATGAGGCCAAGTTACATGCATTGACTAGATATGCTACACAGTTGGTGACTACTGAGGAAGAGAGGATCCGTTTATTTATTAATGGATTAAATTATAAGTTGTAGGTATTATCTGTTCACATGACCTCTGCAGGGAGGAGCTTTAATGAGGTGACACACATTGTTAAGAAAGTGGAGGGGGTGAGGCGAGACGGTTAGGCTAAGGCATTGGCAAAAAGGGCCAAGAACTCGGGTAACTTTTAAGGTTCTTACTCGAGAAGATCAGGAAGGCCAACACTTGCAGCCAGGCCAATTCAGTCCGCCATGCCCACCTCTACAGGTAATTACTCAGGAACCCCATCTCATAATTTGATTCAGGATAGCCAGGGAGTCGCGCCTTCGACGGGCGATAGACCATCTTTTTATCGTACTTGCTATAATTATAGATAACTTAGGCATATGAGGAGAGATTATCCCCACCTACGTGTGTTGGATTCCGCGCAGCAATAAACTAGAGCAGTGGTACCTGCGGTGAATGGTAATAATGGTCGAGGGAGTCCACAAGGTGGGCGAGGAGGTAATTAGCAAGGTCATGTAGGTAGAGGAAATGGTAACGCATGCAGAGGTAACGTGCAACAAGGCAGGGAAGTAGCTCGTCAAGATGATAGGGCTCACTGTTATGCCTTTCCGGGGAAGAATGAGGAAGAGGCGTCTGACGCAATGATCACATGTGCTATTCTTGTCTGTGACCGGATGGCTAATGTGCTATTTTTTCCAGGTTCTACTTATTCATATGTATGCGTGCGATTTGCCTCAGAATTTTCTATTATTTGTGGTATACTTGATGACCCCATCAATGTTTCTACCCCAGTTGGAAAGTCTGTCATAGTCATCCATGTCTATCGTGCTTGTCCTATTTTGTTTCAGACTTCGGATGATTTGGTAATTTTGGATATGACTGACTTTGACATAATCTTAGGCATGACTTGGTTGTCCCCTATTATGTTGTGCTTAATTATAACACTAAGTTTGTAACTCTAGAAATCCGGGAAAGGAAAAATTAGAGTGGGAAGGGGTGTATAAGCCTAAGCAAGCTAAGATCATATCCTCCATTCAGGCTAGAAAATTGGTAGGGTAGGGTTGTTTGGCATATTTGGCTCATATTATGGATGTTGAGGTTAAGGCTCTATCCATTGAGTCCATTCGTGTGGTGTTAGAATTTAGAGAAGTGTTTCCAAATGATTTGCCAGGTATGCCTCCGGATAGAGATATAGATTTCTGCATTGATTAGAACCTGGTACTCGTCCCATTTCTATCCCTCCATATCGCATGGCCCAAGTGGAATTAAGAGAGCTTAAGGCTCAAATCCAAGAGGTTCTTGATAATGGATTTATTCGTCCTAGTGCTTCCCTATGGGGTGCTTCAGTTTTGTTTGTTAAGAAAAAGGATGGTAGTATGAGAATATGTATAGATTACCGGTAATTGAATACGGTCACTATTCGAAAAAAGTATCCCTTGCCTCGAATAGATGATCTTTTTGACCAATTGCAAGGTGCATCAGATTTCTCCAAGATTGATCTAAGGTCTGGCTACCATAAATTGAAAATTAGGCCTGGGGATGTGCCCAAGACGGTGTTTAGAACTCGCTATGGGCACTATGAGCTTTTGGTTATGTCTTTTGGTTTGACTAATGCGCCTTCAACTTTTATGAGTTTAATGAACGGGGTGTTCAAGTCATTTATTGATTCATTCATCATAGTCTTTATTGATGATATTTTGGTCTATTCCAAAAGTGAGGAAGAACATGCCAACCATCTTCGTATTGTTCTGGGTATTCTTAGGAAACAAAGGTTGTATGCTAAATTTTCTAAGTGTGAATTTTTGTTGACTTCGGTTGCATTTTTGGGGCATGTAGTTTCAAAAGAAAGGGTAATGGTATCCCCAGAAGATTGAGAGGTTAAGAATTGTGTTCGGCCTAGCTCTGTGATAGAAGTTAGGAGCTTTGTGGGGCTCGCTAGCTATTATCATTGATTTGTGAAGAACTTTGCTTCTATTGCCACTCACTTGACAAATTTGACAAAAAACGGAGATACAATTTGAATGGATTGGAAAGTGTGAGGAGAGCTTTCAAAATCTCAAGACTCTCTTGACCACTGCACCTATTCTAGCAATACTGATTGAAGGTAAGGATTTTATTGTTTATTGTGATGCTTCACATTCTGGTTTGGGTGTTGTGTTGATGCAGGATAAGAATGTTATAGCTTATGCATTGAGTCAATTAAAGGTGCATGAGAGGAATTACCCAACTCATGATTTGGAGTTGGCAGCGGTAGTGTTTGCTCTTAAGGTCTGGCGGCATTACATCTATGGTGTTAAGTGTGAAGTGTTTACTGACCATCGTAGTTCGCATCACATGTTCACTCAAAAAGAGCTAAATTTGAGACAACGAAGTTGGATAGAGTTACTTAAATATTATGATGTCACCATTCAATACAATCCGGGCAAGGCTAATGTAGTGGTAGACGCTTTGAGTCGAAAGGCGGTAAGTATGGGTAGTTTAGCTTGCTTGAGTGTAACTAGATGACCTTTGGCTAAGAAATTCAGACTTTGGAGTCTAAATTCATGCAATTGGGCATCTCGGAAAAAGGTGGGGTGTTAGCTAGCATTGAAGTGAGGGTCGCATTCATTGAAAAGATCCAGGCTAAGCAACTTGAGAATGAAAATTTGAATGAACTTAAGAAAAAGACTGCGATTGGTAAGGCATAAGAGACCACTCTTGATGCGGAAGGTGTGCTTAGGTTTAAGGGGTGGATTTGTGTTCCTCGAGTTGATGATTTGATTCAAAGGTTATTGATAGAGTCCCATGGTTCGCTATATTCTATTCATCTGGGTGTTACCAAGATGTACCGAGATTTGAAGTGGATTTATTGGTGGCAGGGCATGAAGAAGGATATAGCGGAGTTTGTGGCTAAGTGTCAAAGTTGTCAACAACAGAAGTATGAACATCAAAGGCCAGCAGGTTTGCTTCAAAGAATGTCAATTCCGGAATGGAAGTGGGTGAGGATAGACATGGATTTTGATGTTGGACTTCCCAAGATTTTGGGGAAGTTTGATTCTATTTAGGTAGTGGTTGATAGATTGACTAAGTCAACCCACTTTATTTCAGTAAGAATACATTATAATGCTGAACAACTGGCTATGGTTTATGTGAAAGAGATAGTGAGGTTGCATGGGGTGCCCCTTTATATCATCTCAGATCGTGGTACTCAGTTTACATCCAGGTTTTGGAGAAAGTTACATGACGAATTGGGCACACAACTCACTTTTAGTACCGCTTTTCATCCACATATGGACGGGTAATTGGAGAGGACTATTTAAGTGTTAGAAGACATGTTGAGGGCATGTGTGATTGATTTTGGAGGACATTAAGATAAGTTCTTACCGTTGTGGGAGTTCTCGTATAATAACAGTTACCACTCCCACATTGATATGGCACTGTTTGAGGCATTATATGGGAGGGGATGTAGATCACCCATTGGGGGTTCATTAAGTGAAAGATGCTTAAGATAAGGTGAAGAGTATCCAAGCTAAGCATTTAGCAGCCCAGAGTAGACAAAAGAAGTATGTGGATCATAAGGTAAGAGACATGACATTTCAGACCAGTGAGAATGTTCTTCTTAAGGTGTCACCCATAAAAAGGGTGATGAGATTTGGCAAGAAAGGTAAGATAAGTCCACGATACATTGGTCTCTTTGAGGTTCTTGGATGTGTCGGACCGGTAGCGTATAGATTGGCGTTACCTTCTAACCTATCGGGAGTTCATTCGGTATTTCATATGTCCATGTTGAAGAGATATCATGGTGACGGGGATTATTTCATTAAGTGGGACTCAAATGTGTTAGACAAAGACCTCCAATATGAGGAGGAACCGATTGCAATTCTTGATCGTGATGTGCGTAAGCTGAGGACCAAGGAGATTAAGTCCATGAAAGTTCAATGGAAGCATTGCCCAGTTGAGGAAGCTACGTGGGAAATCGAGAATAACATGCGAGACAAGTATCCCCAATTGTTCGTCGATTCAGGTAGAACTCCATTCCTTCCTTAGCCTATTTTTCCTAAGTTCCTCACTCGGGGACGAGTGATGGGTAATTTGGTATCTGTTGTAACGACCGGTTTTCGTCGTTATAGAAAAGCCAATGGGGAAACTTTTTGGATCGAAAAACTTTTTTGTAGTAACTTGAAATTTCTTAACCTAGTCAAGATTTTGACGAAATTGGAGTCATTAAGGTGTAGGGAAATCTGGTAACAATCAGGTGATATATTTATGATTTTGATTACGTGAGTAGTTAGACAAGTCGTTAAGGAATCCGTACGACTTTACATAATTGAATTTGGGTGAGTAGAACTCCCAAAATTGATCTTAGCGTGAACAGGTAATTTCTGAGTGTCGTTGGTTGAAGGCGTGTTGTGAAATGGGGGTTTTGGAATTCTTTAATTTGCTCACTATTTCGTGCAAGCCGCTTTGGCAGTGGTTTCTGTCGCTAGGGCGGGGCCGCTGTAGCGGGGTGAAGACCGCTGTGGCGGGCCAGACATGACTTAAAGTCGCATATAAACCCCAAAAACATTTTATTCTGCAATTTTCAAACTTGAGAGATAAGGAACAAACCCAGGGCTTTTCTTGATAGTTTTCCACCATTCTTGAGGCTAAAGGCAGATTTTAACTCCCCCAATTCATTTTTCGATCTGTATAACATAATCGAACGGGTAATTAACGATGGAGAAGCGTTTGATATGAGAGTTATGGTGGGAAAAGATCTAATTTGAATAGTGGGATCATTGGTATGATCTGTGGTTGTTAAAATTGTTAGTAATTCAGGTAATTAGTGATTGTTTATTGATTCCCATATTATATTGATTGATTGTAGACCAACAACAAGCGAAACAAATTCGGAAAGGGAAGGATCAAGTTTCTTAGGGTTTCAAGCTTGTTTCGAGGTAGGTGATGGTTGTGATTATATGATTGTGTGATGTATGTTTGTTCTTGCTTCATTATGATACATGTATGTATGTGAATATTGCATTATTGATCACACTTGTTGTAAATGAGATAGACGATTGATGAATGTCATGAATCATGACTTAATTGTATGAACTTGAGAATATACTTGTGATTGTGATTGTGGCATGTTGAATGGATCGGGTTTTGCGTTCCGATACACTAACTCAAATCAGTTTCCAAGTTCCGGCTTAATTATGCGATCAGTTGCCACGTTTCGGCATAAACATTGGATCAGGTACCATTTTCCGGTATGCTAATAGTTAGGGTTTGGGTTCCATGAGAGGATCAATAATTTGATATAATTGTGTATCTTGAGAAATCTGAAACTGTACCATGTTCGTAAATGTTGATGTATTGTATATGTTTGATATATGCATGTGATTTATATTGTTGTATTGACTTATGTATGTTACACTTAGTGGGATAGCCACGTGATCTTACCAGTACACTGTGGTTGTGTACTGATATTGCACTTGCTCTTTCTTTCTTTCTTGAGTACAAGGCATCTTCAGGCGGCTATTGACAGACCTCGTCTAGAAGATCAGTGATCGCTTCGAATTCATGGGTGAGCCAGTTCTTTCAGGCTGCCAAGAGTTCTCCTTTCGTCTATGTCTACATTTCGAATTTAGACTTCTCTTGTTAGTTGATTAGTTCATTAGTTTGGGGTTGTATCCGATCTTGTTAGACTTTTGGTTCATTGTTAGATGTTTAGGTACGTTGACTTTCAGGTTCTAGGCATTACTTCCGTAATGTTAGTTTATTATTATTAGACTTTTGTTGGAGTTTGTGGGAACTCTATTCCTTCCTTAGCATTTAACTTTCTTTCGTAGCTTAAATGCCTTAGTATTTTTCATTTAGTTTGTTAGCTAATTAGCATAAATAGTTCTCCCACTGAAGGGTTAGTGTAGGTGCCAATCACGATGGTCTGGGTTGTGACAAACGCACTCAAAAGCAGAACTAGATTGTCCTTAAAACTACCCCAAAAATAAATGAAACACAATAGCAAGTAATAGTTTAAACTTGAAGGCTTGATGACAATGAAAACTATTTGATTCATAAAAACAGGGATTTTTACTTTTGCCTGAAGAATTCCATTGAAGGGACATGAACAAAAAGAAAAAGGAAAAGAAGAGATTTTTCAAAAGTAACAATTACCAATCTCATTTTTTTATTTTGGGAATCAAAGTTATGAAACTATGGATTTGGAAGATTTGATTAGCAATGGTTGAAATAGTATTATGGTATATAACAAATGAGACTTTCTCACGGGGGCACACATTTCTCCGTTAAAAATTAGACGGTTGTTTGATAGAATACAAAAAGTGTGCTGACTCTTGAGATATCAAGGACTATTAGTGCTACATGTGTGTCAAGACCCAAAGTATACCCTAGATGTGACATGACGTATAAGACCCAAGAAGGCCTTACACAAGCCACTTGACATATATATATAATCAATATAATAGACAAAGGTAAATAATCTCATAGGAATATATGACTTTGACATTTATAAGAGGAAATCAATCATAGTATTGACAAGAAATCTAGTACATCAAAAAAATGGTTGAGACGTAACCCGTACACCACATACAACATCCAAAAACTAACGGGTGAGCCTTCATTCCATGGTTCATCTAGTGCTAAGTGAACTCTCAACAGAAAAATATACATAATCATATCATATTCTAATTCATATAGTCCTTTAAATTGTATGAATCTACTAATACCAATTCAATCACGAAGACTCATAATTATAAGAATAGCTCCTTTAAAAAAACATGATTTAATAACATATAAAATTCGTAAAAGATACTTAATTGAAAGATTCTAAATTATGATAACCTTTCATAATAAGAATTAATTCAATTGGAAGCATTCAATTTCATAAAACATGCTTGATACTTATCAAAAAGCATCCTTGATTCATAAATCCTTCAATTTATTATGCATGCATGTCTTCAAAGCTTGATTTCAAATCAAAATCAGTTATATAGAATGGGTTCATGAAAATGAACATTAAAACCATTAATTATGATTAAATCAGCCATAATATGATCATACATAATGATTAAACACAAAACTAAATGAACCCATACATGAATCATGAAAACCCTAGAACTTGGGTTAGAATCATAAAGAGATTTTGATGTTTTTTGGGAGTCAGTGGGTGGAGAGGAATTCATTGATAAACTTCTCACATAACTTGATGATCCATAGTCTTGGAATCCTAAAAAGATACTTGAACTTGAAAAGTCCTACAAATCATCCAGAGAGAATCCTTGGAGAGTAGACTTGAGAGCTTTTGGGGTTTTGGATTAAATAGGGAGGGTTCTGAGTGTAAAAATAGTTATAGGGTTTAGGAATAGTCTAGAAACCATACAATTTAGATGTTAAAAGAGTAGGAAAATACCCAACTAACCCTGCAAAATAATTGTCGGAGCTTATCTAGGGACCCCATATATGGTCCTCACTCACTTCTACAGACCGTAATGCTCCTTCATATAATCAATTATTGAAGACCAGCTTTCTGAACTCAAAACCTGAGAACCATCCATGATTCATTAACCAATCTACAACTTGTAAAGCTCCCTTATGGAAGTCAAGCCCGGAAACTAGCCCAAGTCCAGGACCTCAACCACGAATGCTCAAGAATGGTCTATATCCTCTTTTACGGGATCTACTAGCAACTCGTACATCCAACTTACTGAAAGTCAATGTTTCTGAAATCCAACAACTGACCAAAAACTATGATGTACAATACGCAAGCCCTTCATGGATTTCAAGGTATAAAAATCCACCAAATTTGAAATTCACTCTATGAAAGGTATCCACATCATGTACAACATTCCACATGTTGTCTTGTTAGCTCGTACAAACAAATCTGAGACTTGTTATTTCCAAAATTTTAGAACACCCTTTACTATGGAATAGAGTACGGTCCATACTTGGCCTCATACAAACCTGCACCAATAAATTTTCTTCAACATTTCCTTTCCATTTCAACTTTTCTACTTCTGAGGTTTTATATTTAGAAGCATGGTTCGTTGGGGTTACAATGTTTTTTGTGTGAGTTGAGCTATTAGGAAAGATTTTGGTAAAATTTTCCGAAGGGTTCAATTCGGTTCACCTTGGTAAATGTGCTCAGATGAGATTTTTGTTAGCAATGTTAACTCCAAAATTGTGAGTTTTGTCTAGAGTTACCTTTGGTTAAGATTCCAAGGTTCATCAGGATGATCTTGTTGTGTTTGGTGAAATGTTGTTTGGTTGCTTTGTGTAATTCTTGACTTGGGTAAATGTTTTATCAAGATTGCCTCTCTTTATTGTTTCATCAATTTTGTTGATCCTAAAATGTCAATTTTTGTGGGGTAGCATAGTTTTTTTGTGTGCAAGGGGTTTCAAATGAATCTCGAGCTCTCGTCAGCAAATTTCCTTAACTCTATGTTGAGTTGATGTAGTTGTTGGGGTTGCACCCACCATTTTCTAATTGTGCTCATGTGCTTGGATCCGTAAATGTGAAGGCCCATGAAATGGTCTTCGCAATCATGAGCTTGGCACTGTGATCATAAAGACCAACTTTCTTGGTCAATGTGGTTGCAAGACTTGACAATCTCTATCATGATGAATAGCTATGTGATAATTATATTCAGTTTCACGATTTTGGCATGTATTTTCTCAAATTCTAACTTCAATATGGAAACTTGGAGCTCGAATTAAAGAAAAAATTGTGGTAATTGTTGGTGGATTATATGGGAGTGTTTTGGGGGTGGTTAATCTTCTATTTAGCTTGTATTTTTTGTCGATTCCCCTTCTTTTGTTTCTTATTTAATCATTCTAAATCTTCCTTCGTGTTGGCTATTTAATCCTTCAATTATACTCCAATTGTGCCCAATTATGGGAATAATCTTCTTGAGGTGGTTAGGACCTTCTGACATAGTCAATTTTGCGATTCCACACATGTGTTCAACAATTCTATTTTGATCCAATTTTTAGGTTTAGATCTCTTTAAAGCATTTTGGGAATCTATTCACTTCTGTTGATATTTACATTGCTAATTTGATAGGATGGCATCATTCGGAAGCTGGTCGAAAAGGAAAAGCTCCCGAATAGAGGCTATGTTAGAGTTTAATCCTTGAGGTAGGTTACGATTTTCTCTTTTTATGCTTGTCATATCTAAATTGTATTTAAAATAAGTTTCTTGATTGTTACAAATGTCGTAGGGTGAGATTTAAGTCTTTCATGATCCTTAGTCACATTTTAGCCATGTTTGGGGCATTAGCCTATACTTAGGTCGTAAAGCATTAGATTAGGATTAGTCTTAGTTTTGGTTGTTGATATAGGATCCTTAGAATTCTTCTAGGTGGTTTAAAACTTATATTTATATGTGTTGGATGCTTAAGTGTGGTTGTCTGCTTTGTTTGATCATTTATGAGCTTTAATTATATTATTATTGTGTTTTTGGGAATAAGGCTTTGGACTTGGACTGACTTGATTTCAAGGTTAGTATGAGTGTTCTTAGACGGGGTGTCTACCTTATTGTTGTGAGGTTTTATTATATTGTGAAATTGACTATGTTTGGTATAGACTTACATTCACGACGTCAACATTTGGAATTCTAAGCTTAAAGAAGCACTTCGGTCGACTCAATAAACTATTCTGATTATATTTCTTACATTTCATCAGCTGCTAAACTCGAGAAAGCACTCGTGGCTGCTCGAGGGATTCTGCAGGGCTTCTACAATAGTAATGAGGGCAGCAAGATGGGCAACCGCAAAAACTCACATTTTCACAATATAAACATTGATATATATATATATATATATATATATATATATATATATATATATATATAATAATTTTT
>JAJOOE010002875.1:0-10249 GCA_036250405.1 Solanum raphanifolium | reverse complement strand
AGGAAGCTCCCATTTAGGGGTAGGAACATGCGTCTGATTGGGTCGAGCCGGTCGAGCATCCTGAACAGGAAGAGGAAGGATCCCATCACCTCTCGCCTGACCACGCTCCATGACATTAATACGCTCGAGTAGGAGCTTTAAGGTACCTTGGATTCCATGCTGAGTGGCCGTCAAAGTTTGTTGTCCATTCCGGAGTTCGAGCAGCAGTTCATCATGTTGGGCTAACTTCTCGTCCATACTTCACATTCGAGTGCCTTCAGCCATAAGTGACCAACAACAGTTGTGGAAGCAGTGGCTCTGATACAAATTGTTATGAATTTAACTCGAAATTCAATAGAAAAGTAACTAAACTAGAACACAGTCAATGTTTGTGGAACAATTTTCGATTATCTGAAATTGAAACTAACAATCTAACAATACACTGAGTTAAATTACAGAACTGGAACAAAACTAAATAAATATAGCCAAGATGAAGTTCCTTGATCTCAATCTGAAACGAAAGAAGAAGAAGACAGGATTAGAACGGAGTTGAAAAGAAGAGAGAAGAGGCAAGGAAGAAGTTGAGAATTGTAGGATACCAGTTTCTTTTCACGTCTCCACTCTTTCCCTCAACGTGTATATGATAACCTCTCGACTAATCCCAGACGTTGAACTTCATTTAGCTACTTTTAATCCAAGCCCTTTATTATTTGCAATTCACTCCTTCCGCATCTCCTATATTAACTAGTAATCCTTCCACTACTAACTGCTATTGGAAAGTTAGCTGAAGTTGTTACATATATGGGCGGCTCAATGCCTTTAAAAATGAGGAGGCCCCCAAATGTTATTAGTATTTTTAAAATTAAAAAAATATGTGTCTTTCTTTTAGTTCGTTTCGAAATATTAAAGAATGTTTCTTTCTTTTTTGTCAATTTTTAAATTTAACTTCCACATGCTATGATTAAGACCACAAGATTAAAAAATATTTTGGTATATTATATATATATATACCAAAATATTTGTAAATAGCATATGTTAAGATTAGGGAATTTGTAAAGATGTAAATAGCATATGTTAAGGTTAAGAATAAATATTTGTAAGGCATAAATATATAGCATATGTTAAGAAATATTTGTAAAGGTGTACTATAGATTGAGATTAGGGATGGTAAGGATCATTTTGGATAGTTCATAAATTTGGAATTCTTGAGAAAACTGTTCAAGAGAATTTCTGTACATTTGCTAGAGTTGTTGTTTTGTGTTGTTGTTGGCTGATTTGCTGGTTGACAAAATGAGTGACCATGGAAGTGACAATAATGGTCACTATCGTCAAAATGACAATACGGGAGAAATCCGAATACCTCCTACAAAAAGAGTTGAAAGTGTTTACAGTGAGATGATTCGATTCCACAAAAAGAGTTGAAAGGGTTTACAATGAGATCACTCGATTAATGGATGAAGTAGGGTTGGGACCATTAAATTTTACAGATGTATCAACTTCAAGGACCCTGTACATTTGATGTATCCCATCTAGACTTTCTGTTGCATTAACTATGCCACATTATGGGAAAATTATATAGCTACAATCAATTTCACTATATCTTGTTAGGAAATTGTTGTCTTATGCTGGTAGAGTCCAGTTGTTTTCTTTTGTTTTTTTGTTTTTTCTAGAGATAATCATAAAAAATTGACAATAGATCGAGTGGAAGAACATATCTCATTCATGCTTGGTGATATTCTCTGGCAAAAATTTAAGTAAGTAATAGTAGGGAACGACGACGATGTTCATGTCAATTCATTTGCTTGGAACAAAGTGTAAGCTTATTAAGTTTAATCTTTTCTTTGTTTATTTTTTTGATACGAAACTTAATTTAATTTGTGTTTTGCAGGACATACAATATTTTTCTGAAAGAGACGGAAAAGATGATCATATACTTTCAAATGAGGGTTACAAATCAAAATTAATGTAGATTGAGCCTTTTCTACCTTTTTTTTTTTTGTTGTAAGTGTGTATCTACCTAGAGCACATTGAAATTCAAAATGGTAAACACAGGCAAGGAAGAACCAAAAAGCCCCAAAATCAGTCCAGATGAAGAGTCATGTAACACAGCTCAAATAGACAACGTAACATGGAAAATAAGCTCCAAAAATTAATAAAGTCAACACAGACACCAAACTCCAGATCAAACCATCACACCCAAAACCAGAGCTGCATAACAAACACAAAATTATAGCTTTCACAAATCATTTCCACAGTAAAAATTTAGTCTTTCTTCTCAAACATGCGAACCCCGCGTAAAGTGTACGAATTGAAATGTTATTTTGAATTCATTATTGGTATAATGTACCTAACACATCCATTTATCGTTGGATTATGCTAGTAAATGACTAATACCAAACTAGAATCAACTAAATGCATAACACCATCTTCTAATTAAATGTATAGCAATTTATTAAATTACATAAATGGTATATATTATGGTTAAACTATGATGTCCAGATCAATAATATATTACATACACCAAGATATACATCATAACCTAACAAAAAAAAATGTCAAATATGTTATATCATCAATTTGATTAGATGATGGTGTACAATATGATTAAATTTTGATGTACAGTGTGTACTATGATACAAAATACATAAATTAAATCAAGATATACACCATAATTTAACCAAGAATTTCTCAACCGTTTTGTATATCAATTTAATTAACACATGTGTGCATTATTATTTAACATTGGTGTCCAGATTAATATTAGGGAAAATTAGCAAAACAGTCAAAATTCTAACATAATTATTAAAAATATCTATAGTTTATAATATTAGTAAAAATGTTAAAATGTTAATATTTTAGAAAACATTGTGTATCCTAATTTAGTTCCTATTTTACCTCACCTTAATTACAGTTTTCCAACTCATTCTCTCTCATATGTTTCCAAAAAAAAAAAGTATTTTCTCTCTCACTGATTTCCCTCTTCCAATTCTTCTTCATCTTTCAACTCCCGCTTCTCTCTCTTCCGTTCTTTCCTCTTTTTTTTTTTTTTTTTTTTTCAGAGATTGAAAAATATATCTCTAAAGATATTCACAACAATTTCCTTGGATTAAGGTATGCATCTTTATCCGATTTTTAGGTTTGTTTACTGATTTAATTTTTGTTTAAATCTTTCAAAAATTTGTTTGACCAATTTCATTTAGGGTTTGAAAACCTCAAAATCACTCTCTAATGGCCGAATATAAGAGGATTACAAGAGGTATCCAACTAAATCAACAATTTTCTAGCGATTTCCATCCTTCAATCTATGTATTACTCAAGAAATAGCGGATAATGTAGGGACGACTTCTAAAATGACGGAAGAGAGACGATCGAAGCATTTACATGACCCAATCCGTATGCAAAACCTTCCTCAAGTTCAGAACAGAACTGAAGAATCTTTGTCTACTAGTGGGGAATTCTAAAAGGGTGATGAAGACCAATAGTTGATGAAGAGGTATTAATTATTTTTATGAAATTTTAATTTTATTGATTATATTACCATTACAATATTTGCATGTTTAGTTGAAGTTGTTAAAATCATAAAAATCATGATTTTCTATTAGTCTCGAGTATCTGTAACAATATTTTTTGTATTCAAAATTCATTAAGTATGCGTATTGATATAAAATAGTATTGCCAATGTTTATGGATATTGTGGGTTTGTTAGTATAGATATTGTCTTCCTTAATTTTATTTTATTTTGGTATTTGTGGACATTCTGTTAATTTTGATAATATACCCACATACTTGGACTTATCATATCTATGTATCATTTTCTAGTTGTGGACATTGTATGAGTGATGTTTGTATCCAGTCAATTAAAGATGCATATTTACTTTATATAGTTGTATTCATTTTTTAAGAAATGTTGATGCTATTTCAGATTGTATTCATGTTTAATTATTTGATGATTTTGTATTCATTATGTTATATCTGTTGTATTTATTTTGTGTGCAGTATAGTTTGTTTTATGATAAAAACATGTTTCGTTCATTATATGAGAATCAAGTATTCGTTAACTGTTGAATCATTAATTTGTTTGGAAGTTTTGACATGAAAGTTTTTAAATTTCTCGGGTAATTATAAACTTTTTGGATGACGAGATAGAGTTTTACTAATGCACAAGCGAATACGTATTCAGATTTGGGTGTGGTGAATAAAAAATCAGAAAAAAGAAACACAACATACGAAGAAGAAGAAAGAGAGAGTGAGAGAAGAAGGTTGCAAAAATTGTATTCATATTAATTTTTGTTTGTCAATTATTTTTCTCTTACTCAACATTTGTATTTTTATTAAGAACATTGTTTTTTTTTAGTTTGTAGTCATTGTAATAGGTATGCCCAGTGAATTTGTATTTCTTAAGCATTGATGTATCCTATTTCTTTCACGGTCAATTTGTAATTTTTTTAGAATATTGTATTTTTCCTCAAAAGATTGTGTTATTTCCACTATGTATGCTATTTTTTTTCCAGAATCTTGTATCCTTTCTTAAATTGTATTCATATGTAATGATTAGATTATATTGGGATGCAATCAGTAATATTTTTGTAATACAAATAAAAGAAAAATATATTTGGCATCCATGCAATGCAATTTTGATCACTCGATATAATTTTTAGTTTTCACTATGAAAGTAAAATACATACATAACTCAATCATGAATATTTTTTGTTATATGAATGTACATTTGTATTTGTTGATGATTTGGTATTCAATTTTTGTGGAATACAATATAGTTATGCGTATAACTATTCTATCTGGAGCGATGATAGCCTTAAGATCATCCTATCCAACGTTTGGTGGTAGCTTCCAACAGAACAACAAGGCCACACAAAACATAAGTGAAAAAAAAAAAAAACTCAAATGTCGAAAACAAAAAATAGAAATAAAAAAACTACATGAAAAAACCGACTGAATGTTTAAGAAAACAAAATTTGGAGCACCAAATAAGATTAGATATCATTCGTAGCAAAACGGGGATGAACAAGGCACCAAGCAATAAATTCAGCAGAATACTTGAAAACAGAACTCATCCAACTCAAGAATTTGATGTACACATCATCTGGCAGCCACGTCCCAATTCAGGTTTATCTTCTTCAATGCCCATAAGGCTTTATGTTCCAACACCATAGGAAAATAAAAATCTTTACAAAACACTAACTTATAAGGTGACATTCCAATAGGAGATTTGAAAGTTGTGCAGTAGGCCCAAAGAGCATCATCAAGCTTGCTCGATTAATCTTTATTGTTGACATTCAAAATTTTGCAAAAGTGCTCTTTATTTCTCTATTAGAGACTCAACTTGTCCGCTCGATTATAGATGGAAAAGTGTTGCTACTTTGTGCTTGACTCCATATTTTGAGAGGAGAGTTAGAAACTGATCAATGCAAAAGTGTGATCTTCAATCACTTATTATGGTCCTTGGAGTATCAAACCTTGTGAAGATGTTCTTTTTTAAGAACTTTGTGACACTTCTACCCACTTGGTGTAACACCCCGGATCCGAAAGAGGGTAAGGCATCATTTTCAGAAGCTGCAGGAGCCAACTGATGCTTATCATGACCATCGACACTATCCTACGGTATGAGTGTCTACGATCGTCGATAATATAGTAACCCAACCAAGGGTTGGGGTTGTATCCTAAGGGAGCGGTTTTGAGAATTAATAACCAATTATAATTTCATTCAAGTTAGTCGTAGTTAAAGACATTTGCGATAAAAGATATTGTAAATTAAAGGAGGTGACACAAAAGTGTCAAATATCAAAGGGGGTTTTGTAACAAGTACTAAAACAGCAAAATAAACAAGAAAATCAAGTATGGGGAAAGGTTCTTGGGATGTGACCGCAATACAAGTTGAGATAAATTGTTGGGTACATGCTTTCGATAGGACATTTGCAAAATAATAGTGACTAGGCTAAGCTTTAAATGGAAATAAGTTCCCTCTCGGGCAACTTACCCCATTTCAAATGCGTTCCTCTCGGACACCCATTTGTCGCATGAAGACCAGCCTACGCCTTACCCCACTCACTCTCTCGAGCTGAGTGTTAGGATATGGGACTAGGGCTCACCCTTTCGGGCTGAACCTCATGTCGACCCACTCCTTAGGCCATTAGTCTAGTGGTTTTGGTTTCGCGACCTCCCTCTCGGGCAAGCCGAAAACACATGGGTGGCTTTGTATTTGCAACTACAAATCCTTTAGATTAAACCACAATCACTAGGTGAAATCACCATTAAAATACATCTAACCTATCAGCAAGCAAGACCCAACAAGAATATCAACCCATATTTGCTAAATCACACCCCAAGAATAGGGGTTTTTAGCCACACATCAAGAAATAAGAAATTATACCTAACATGATAATGAAATCAACTGGGTATAAGAAATTAAACCTTGAAATAAGCAAAGGAAAATGAATAGAGAAGACCCACTTCCAACTTGAGGAAAAAGAACTCCTTTCTTCAAGTCTCCACAAAACCCTCTCCAAACTTGAGAGAAAAATATCAGCTAAAAGTATGTTCTAAAGTGAAAATAATAATAATAATTGTTCCACTCCACTTTTCTTTTAAGACTACAATTCTAACTAGTATTTATAGTTTTCACAGATTGTGTTGCGGAGGATTGTTCGGCGACATTAGTCGAGATCGCCGATGAACTCCGCGATTCGCTTTTTGGTCAGCTCATCGCCTTCAGTGTCTTGCCTTTAGCACCCTCACATTCTGGATCATTGGGCAGTACAGTACTGCTTCGCGGAACTGATCGACGACTCACCGACTGCTCCTTTCCTCGCCTTTTGATCCACTTCCTTCAAGGCTTCGCGTACTGGAACAAAGAGTGGTTCATTTCGTTTTGGCGACTCGCCAAGTTAAACTCAGTGATCCGCAGGATTCCATTTCTTGTTGTTTTCAGCCCTATTTGCTCCGTTTTGCGCCTAAGTGTCCATGCTTCCACTTAAACTTCAGCATTTTAATCAGGTATTGAGATAAAACAAGCATTCAAGAACACTATTTCCATTAAAATAAATCCCTAAATGAGTCCAATTTGTGGACTCATCAACAACCAACGGAGGCCACCCACGGCCCATGGATGGGACAACGGACCATAGGTGTGGTCCGTGGATGGCACCCAAAAGGGGTTCAGAAAGTTGCAATCACAGCCAGAACCAACGGACCGTTGGTGGGACCATATTCCTTTGTCGAGGGCCAGTGGTCCAAACCTCCAAACCCATATTCTTGACCACGAACAATGGTCGTGCAGGACAGACCGTCGTCCTTTCCACGGTCTGTCGGTCATCGCCGTGAATGGTGGACTGGCAGTTAAGTTTAGGGGCAGTTGAGTCTTTTCCTAATTATTTTATCCCTATACTACGTCATTTGACCCTTCACTAAGACCCCTATATAAGTGATTACATTAGTTCATTCTCTTCAAATTCACCAAAAAGAATAACTCTCAAATATGTCTCTTTAGAAAGGTTGAAGAAGAAGGATTCAACCTAGGGTTTCAAGTCAAGTCTCAATTCCTCCATTGAAGATTAGCAATTGTCTTCAAGGTATGATAGTTTTCATCCATGGATTCCTTCCATTTATGTAGTTCCCAAATTCCTCTATTTTTAAAGTTAGAAATCCCCAATTGAGTTAGGGTTTTCTTCAAGTGTCACGTGTTCTCTTGATTATTGATTTAAATGATTGAATTATGATCTCTTATGCATGAATTGATGAAACACTGTGATTTTATGATGTTTCCCCATGAACCCATGTGATCTCCATATTTTCAAGTTATGATCATATGATGTGGGATTTTGATTATGAAGGAAGAGTTTTATGAAATCAAGCATGTATTGATAGAAGTACATGAATTTATGTTGAAATCCATATCTAACCCATGTTTTCTAAATGTTGATGATTGGAAGTGGGTTTTGAACCTTGAAAGGTAAATTATGGAATTATGCATGTTGTCATGAAATCTATGCAAATGTTTTAAGGATACTTTGAGAGTAAACTATCAATGATGATGTTGTTGATGTGTTATTGAAAGGATTTTATCATATACACATGAAAGCATGATTGTAAAAGGTTTTCTCACATAATAAGGGTTCTAAGGTTGAAGAGTCTTCTCACCTAATTGAATCAAAGATTAAGAGCTATCCTAATAAAATCTAGCTTGGATTGGTTATTGCATGATACCTTTCCATGGATAAGACTTAGCTTGGATTGGCAAGATGACGTGCCCTTCCATAGATAATAAGAACAAGTAAGAAATGATTATTCCGTGAGATTTATGCTCAACACCGAGAGGATATTGAGATGGAAGCTCTCCCGTTAGTAGAGACCGGGTTTCTAGAAGCAATCTCCTTATTTCTTACCTATGTGCCCCCATAGGATGATTTTCTAGATATAAATTAGCTAGTGGATCCACCTAAGATAGATGTTCATGGTCCTTACCTTGGCAAGTAGGACAACCCTTTTCGGTGTGGGAGACACAGGGGGATCATGTTATAGCTCACATGGTCTCTATGTCGGTTAAGACTAATTCCCACAATAATAATGAACTAAGGTTACTTCAAGAAGTATCTCATATGTGTTCAAAGATTTTAAATGATGTTAGCTTGCATTGACCATGTTTTATGACTTATGTTTTCTAGAAAAAAAGGCACAAACTTAACATAAACTAGTTCTGGAACCAAAATTTAATATAGGGTCATGTATATTTGATGATTAAACACACACCTCTTGTAATTTTCTTTGAGTCCTCCATTAAAGAGGAATCTTTGAGGCTTTCCTTATCTAAAAACTAAATTTCATTATCAACAGATGCTGCTATGTCATTTATTTTTTATTTTGTAACTGATGAAAATTTTAAGTGATATGTTCCTTTTCAAAAATATTTTCTCCTCTAAATTTCTCCTTTCTGTTATTAAACAATTATATTGTTTCAATAAAAACAAATAATAAAAACATAAATCAGATACATAACAAACTAAAATTTTGACATTTTTAATAAATATTGAAAGTGTGGCTAAGGGGTCCTTTTAAATGCTAAAATATTGATATTTTGAATTTTTTTCCAAAAAAAAAAAAAGCTTTAATTTTGATTATATGTCAAATATTATGATGCATAACATCATAATATACAAATCCTATTGAATGTTTTGCTTTAACAATTTTACAAACAAACCTACTACCAAATAACATACGAAGTATTCATTAAATCAAGATTTTCATGGTTAATACATCAATTTACATAAAAATTGAAACAACAAAAATCTTAAAACAGTCAAAATCGAACTATATATTCTAACAATTAAACTCCAAAAAAATAATCAAAAAATTGATACATACTTGTTACATCTTATCTTCCACCTTCCTTATATATTTTTTTGGGCAAATTACAGAAATCACATACTTTTAAGGAAAAATTACAATATATCCTTAAAAGTTAATAATTACATAAATCCCTCAAACGGATACAATAATATAACCGCTGATACATTAATCTGATGCGCGAGATACATTAATCGTTAAGTAAGATATATTACATTTTATACATGATACACTAATCTGATGTACATTTTATACATGATACACTGATCTGATGCGCGAGATACACTAATCTGATGCGTGAAAATGAGGGATTTTGGAGATTTGTAAAACTTATAGGGGATAATGGTAATAAGTAAACTAAAAGGTGAGATTTCTATAATTAATCCTTTTTTTTTCATCTTGCTAAATTAAAATTGATATTTCATTGTTTTCAACCACTGAAATGATTATCCGAGAAGACAAAGTTATAATACTTGTTCTGAAGTTATAAGAGAGAAGATTAATTAATTATTGAGAGATTTGTGGAAGGTAAACAAGAGAAAGGAATGAAAATCTTTTTTAATATTGAAACGTGTGTTGTTATTTTTAATTCACCATTTTTTTATTTTTTTATTTTCTGGAATTGTTTGTTTTGTAAAAGTTTTATTGCTATGTTGGTGACAAGTAAAACTATTGTTATATAGGGGTTATTTAGGTGCTTAAATGGTATATTTAAGATTTTTACACTTTTTTATAGGTTAATTTAATTTGGTTTTCATTTTGTCCCCTTTTTTCTACTTCTATGAACAATGAAATAGTAGAATCAATAATAATTTTTTTACTTATCGATTTAATTTTGTGTATAGTAGTATGAATATATTATTTATACATCATATATATATACACACTTTTTATATAATATAGATACATATGT
>JAJOOE010002873.1:0-19909 GCA_036250405.1 Solanum raphanifolium | reverse complement strand
AAAATATTTTCTAAACTTTTTCATTTATTCATTCAGCAATTTTATTTCATAAATATAGTTTCTTATGTGTGTGTGTCTATATATATATATATATATATATATATATATGTATGTATGTATATGTATGTATGTATGTATGTATAATATGTAAATAAATATT
The DNA here is from genome assembly GCA_036250405.1 of Solanum raphanifolium. NCBI lineage: Eukaryota > Viridiplantae > Streptophyta > Magnoliopsida > Solanales > Solanaceae > Solanum > Solanum raphanifolium. The sequence goes on along the minus strand of JAJOOE010002873.1, from coordinate 19,749 downwards.
TTCTACTTACTTTTTCATTTTTAACTCATAAATAAATATTGTTCTTAAGAATTAAATCGATTGTTGTTTAAATATAATTTCTTTTGTCGCTAATAAATATTTTTCGTACATTATTAAAAATTAGGAAGCTTGATTAATTAATGAGTTACTAATTCATACTAATTTATTTTAAGAATGACCAATTTTTTCAAACAAGCCAATGTTGCAAAGTAATTATATTGAATTTAATAAATTATGAATATTTAATAAATAAGGGGTTAGAATTTAAATGGGTTAATTTGAGAAAAACTTGGTAATTCATGTCTCCTTTAACCAACCAATTTGTGTGTGCCACATATGAGAGCACATGGATTGTGCTTCTTTAACCTTAATCTCAACCGTTTGAGTTAATATAAATGCCCTAATTAATTTGACATATATATATATATATAAATAAATTTGCTTGATCTTTCTTTTCCTTCGCGAACTATGCCTTTATTTTCCCCAGGATCCCTCCCATCAACCTTTCACCTCCCCGCCAAAGTCCATACCTACGGTCCACCGAAAAATGACAATTTTAGTGGTATTCAACCATGCTCCTCCGCCCTCGATCAATCACAACCCCCTCCTATCAACTTTATATCCTTTCCATCACCTTTCTGATCAAGACAAACCTCAAAATCTCCACCACTGCCATTACTACGCTTGAAAAGGTGAGGACTGCGAAGGACCATCAAATTTTGACTCATTTTACCCTTTCTAATAAGTTTGAGAGTGGAAGCTTTGACCCCAAAATTGGCTTTAAAAAGAGGACTTTGGTTCTCATTGAATGACATCCAAGAATCAAAAGAAAAAATCCAGAGCCGATAAATTGGGGACACTTATGAGTTCATCTTAGATTGTTATGAGAGGCTGCATAAGTTGGGTATTATCCATCAACATGGAGTAGAGTTTGTGACCTTTTAGCTTCAAGGTGAGGCTAAGTAGTGGTGGAAAGCTTATGTGGAATGTAGATCGTCATCTTTACCCCTACTCACTTGGGCCCAGATTCATGCTCTGTTCTTGGAGAAGTATGTGCCCCGGACCTTGAGAGATCGTAAGAAGGATGAGTTCAAGGCTTTGGAGCAAGGTGGTATGTTTGTGGCTGCTTATGAGGCTAAGTTCCATGCTTTTTCTAGATATGCTACGCAATTGGTGACTACTGAGGAAGAGAGGATCTGTCTATTTATTAAGGGACTGAACTCTGAGTTACAGGTATTGTCTGTGCACATGACTTCTGCATGGAAAAGTTTTAATGTGGTAATAGATTTTGTGAAGAAAGTGGAAGGGGTGAGGCACGATGGACAGGCTAATGTGTTGGCTAAGAAAGCTAAGAGCACATGTAAATTTCAGGGTTCTTACTCCAGAGGTTCAGGGAGGCCGACACTTGCAGCCCAGCCAATCAATTCCTCTATGCCTGCTTCCACAGGTAATTACTCGGGAACTCCACCTCAGAATTTGATTCAGGATAACCAGGGAGCCGCACCTTCGGTGGGTAGAAGGCCATCTTTTGATCACACTTGCTATAATTGTGGAGAACCTGGGCATATAAGGAGAGATTGTCCCCACCCACGCATGTTGGACCCTGCACAACAGCAGACTAGAGCAGTGGTACCCACGAGAAATGGTAATAATTGTCGAGGACATCCACAGGGTGGGCAAGATGGAAATCAGCGAGGTCGTGGAGGTCAGGGTAATGGTAATGCAGGCAGGGGAGCAGCGCAACCAGTAAGGAAGTCGTCTATTTAGATGACATGGATCAGTTTTATGCCTTTTCGTGCAAGACCGAGGTGGAGACATCAGATGCAGTGATCACACGTACTATTCTTATATGTGACCGGATGGCTAACGTCTTGTTTGATTCGGGTTCTTCTTTTTCATACATGTCAGTTCAGATTGCCTTGGGATTTGATGCGGTTTGTGATATAGTTGATGCCCCCATCCATGTTTCTACCCTAGTTGGAGAGTGTGTCATAGTCACCCATGTTTATCGTGCTTGTTCTGTTATGTTTATGGGTTTCCAAACTTGGGTTGATTTGGTTATTTTGGACATGACTGACTTTGATATAATCTTAGGCATGACTTGGTTGTCCCCTTATTATGTTGTGCTTAATTGTAACACTAAGTTTGTTACTCTAGAGATTCTGGGTAGGGAAAAGTTAGAGAGGGAAGGGGTGTACAAACCTAAGCCAGCTAAGGTCATATCCTCCATTCGGGCTAGGGAACTGGTAGGGCAGGGTTGTTTGGCATATTTGGCTCATATTCGGGATGTTGAGGTTGAGTCTCCCTCTATTGAGTCTCTTTCTGTGGTGTCAGAATTTAGAAAAGTATTCCCTACTGATTTCCTTGGTATGCCCCCAGATAGGGATATAGATTTCTGCATTTATTTGGAACCTGGTACCCGCCCCATTTCCATCCCTCTGTATCGCATGGCCCCGATAGAATTGTGAAAGCTTAAGGGTCAAATCCAAGAGCTTCTTGATAAGGGTTTCATCCGTCCTAGTGCATCCCCGTAGGGTGCTCCTGTCTTGTTTGTTATGAAAAAGTATGGTAGTATGAAGATGTGCATAGATTATTGGCAATTGAATAGGGTCACCATTCGGAACAAGTACCCATTGCCTGGAATGAATGATCTTTTTGACCAATTGCAAGGTGCATCAGTTTTCTCTAAGATTGATCTAAGGTCTGGTTATGATCAGTTAAAGATTAGGCCTGAGGATGTACCCAAGACGACATTTAGGACCCGTTATGGGCACTATGAGTTTTTAGTAATGCCATTTGGGTTGACAAATGCGCCGGCAACTTCCATGAGTTTGATGAACGATATGTTCAAACCATTCCTGAATTCTTTTGTGATTGTCTTTATTGATGATATTTTGGTCTATGCAAAGAGTAAGGAAGAACATGCCGACCATCTTCGTATTATTCTGGGTGTTCTTAGGAGACAAAAGTTATATGCCAAATTTTCCAAGTGTGAGTTTTGGTTGGATTCAGTTGCCTTTTTAGGGCCTGTAGTTTCAAGGGAAGGGGTAATGGTAGATCCCCCAAAAGATTGAAGTTGTTAAGTATTGGGTTCGGCCTAGCTTTGTGACTGAAGTTAGGAGTTTTGTGGGGTTCGCTAGCTACTATTGTCGATTTGTAAAGAACTTTGCTTCTATTGCCACACATCTGACAAGGTTGACCAAAAAGGAGGTACCTTTCGAATGTACTGAAAATGTGAAGAGTGCTTCCAAAGGCTCAAAACTCTTCTGACCACAACACCTATTTTGGCATTACCGGTGGAAGCTAAAGATTTTATTGTTTATTGTGATGCTTCACATTCAGGTTTGGGTGCTATGTTGATGGAGGATAAGAATGTCATAGCTTATGCATCACGACAGTTGAATGTGCATGAGAGGAATTACCCAACACATGATTTAGAATTTGCAGCGGTAGTGTTTATTCTTAAGATCTGGCGGCATTATCTCTATGGTGTTAAGTGTGATATATTTACTGATCATCGTAGTCTACAACATGTATTCACTCAAAAAGATTTGAATTTGTGACATTGAAGGTGTATGGAGTTACTCAAGGATTATGATGTGATCATCCAGTATCATCCGGGTAAGGCTAATGTAGTGGGGGATGCATTAAGCCGAAAGGTGGTAAGTATGGGTAGTCTAGATTGCTTGAGTGTACCCAAACGACCTTTGGCTAAGGAAATTCGAACCTTGGGATCTAAGTTCATGAAGTTTGGCATCTCAAATAAATGTGGGGTGTTAGCTAGCATTGAGGTAAGGGCCCCGTTCATTGAGGAGATCAAGGCCAAACAATTCGAGGATGAGAATTTGAATGAGCTCAGAAAGAGGACATTGTCTGGCAAGACACAAGATGCGACTTTAGATGTGGGGGTTGTGCTCAGTTTTAAAGGAAGGATTTGTGTTCCTCGAGTAGATGACTTGATTAAGAAATTGTTAACAGAATCTCATGGTTCACGGTATTCTATTCATCCGGGTGTGACCAAGATGTACAGAGATTTGAAGTGACTTTATTGGTGGCCTGGAATGAAGAAAGACATAGCTGAGTTTGTGGCTAAGTGCCAAAACTGTCAGCAAGTAAAGTATGAACATCAAAGGTCTGCAGGTTTGCTTCAGAGAATGTCAATTCCGGAATGGAAGTGGGAAAGGGTAGCTATGGATTTCGTAGTTGGTATTCCCAAGACTTTGGGGAAGTTTGATTCTATTTGGGTAGTGGTTGACAGATTGACTTAGTCAGCCCATTTTATTCCGTTCAGAATAGATTATAATGCTCAGTAGTTGGCTAAGGCTTATGTGAAAGAGATAGTAAGGTTGCACGGGGTGCCCCTTTCTATCATTTTAGACCGTGGTACCCAGTTCACCTCCAAGTTTTTGAGGAAATTACACGATGAATTGGGAACACAACTCACTTTTAGTACAACTTTCCATCCACAGACATACGGGCAGTCAGAGAGGACTATTCAAGTGTTGGAAGATATAATGAGGGCATGTGTGATTGACTTGGGAGGGCATTAGGATAAGTTCCTACCATTGTGTGAGTTCTCCTATAATAATAGCTATCACTCTACCATTGATATGGTACCGTTTGAGGCACTTTATGGGGGGGGGGGGATGTAGATCACCCATATGATGGTTTGAGGCTGGAGATGTGAACTCTTTGGGGGTTGACTTAGTGAAGGATGCTCAGGATAAGGTAAGAAGCATCCAAGCTAATGCTCCTAGCAGCCCAGAGTCGACAGAAAAAGTATGCGGATATTTCAGGATGGTGAACAAGTTCTTCTAAAGGTATCACCCTTGAAAGGGGTGATGAGATTTGGCAAGAAGGGCAAGCTTAGTCCTCGATACATTAGTCCATTTGAAATTCTTGAACGTGTAGGGCCAGTGGCTTATAGATTGGGTTTACCACCTAGCTTATCTGGAGTTCATCCAGTGTTTCATGTGTCCATGTTGAAGAACTACCATGTGGACGAAGATTACATCATAAAGCGGGACTCAGTGTTGTTAGACAAAGACCTCCAGTATGAAGAGGAACCGATTGCAATTCTTGATCGTTATGTCCAGAAGCTAAGGACCAAAGAGATTAAGTTCGTGAAAGTTCAATGGAAGCATTGTCCAGTTGAGGAAGCTACTTGGGAAACCGAGAAGGACATGCGAGACAAGTATCCCCAATTGCTCGTTGATTCAGGTACTACTTCACTCTTGCTTTAGCCGTTTTTCCTAATTTGTCACTCGGGGATGAGTGATGAGTAAATTGGTATCTATTGTAACGACCTGCTCCCGTCGTTATTGAAAGGCCAACGGGAAATTTTTTTTGGGTCGGAAAACTTTTTGGTAGTAATTTGAAAATTCCTAGCCTAGTCCAGATTTGGACGAAATCGGAGTCAGTGAGATCTAGGGAGATCTGGTAATGAATGAGAGATCTAATTATGAATTTGATTACACGAGTAGATAGCTAAGACGTTAAGAAACCAATATGACTTTACGAAATCGAATTCGGGCGAGTAGAACTCCCAAAACTGATCTTAACCATGAACGGGTAGTTTCTGAGTGTCATGGGTTGAAGGTATATTGTGAAATAGGGGTTTGAAACTCAACTTTTGACTCTCTGTTTCCGTGTAAACCGCCAGGGCGGGGCAGCTGTGGCGGGATGGGGGCCACCATAGCAGGCCAGTCGCGACTTAAGTCACAAATAAACCCCAAAAACGTCATTATTCTGCAAACTTCGTTCATAAGAGCTAGGAGACAACCCTAGGAGATTTCTTGACAATTTTCCATGACTTTTGGTACTAAAGGTAAGGATTCTACTCCCTAATACGTTTGTCGATCCGTAGAACTTAGAATTATGGGTGATTATCAATAAGGGAGGGTTTTGACCAAAAAACCAATGGTAGAAAAATCCCTAAGTTAGGTATTGGGATCTTGGGTTTGGCCTAGGTTTGATAATTTTGATTGTAATCTGGGTAATTAGACTTTTAATTGTTGATCCTTGCGTATATTAATTGTTTGTAAACCTAGAACAAACGGAGAGAATCCGGAAAGGGAAGATTCAAGTATCTTAGGAGGATTCAAGCTTGGTTTCGAGGTATGTGATGGTTGATTTCATGTTTGTGTGATGTATGTTAGTATTTGCTTCATTGTAATGCATGTATGTATGAGAATGTTGCACGATTGATCACATCTAATGAAAATGAGTATGAATGAATGATTGTATGCCATGAATCAACACTTGATTGTATGATTATGAGAATGTACATTGTGATTGTGGCTTGTTGAATGGATCGGGTGTTATGTTCCAACACACTAACTGGGATCAGATGTCACGTACCGACATACATATTAGAACGGGTGCCATGTTCCAACACACTTACTTGGATCGGGTGTCACGATCCAGCACACTAACAGTTTGGGTATGGGTTCCATGAGAGGACTATTGACTTGTCATATATGTGTATTATTAAGAACGTGGAATGCTACATTGCTCCTGAAAAGATAACTGATATTGTATATGTTCGGTATATGCGTGTTTACTTTGTTGTGACTGCTTGTATATGTTTCACTTACTAGAATAGCCGCGTGATCCTACCAGTACAAGGTGGTTGTGTACTGCAACTGCACTTTCTCTTTCTTTGTTGAGTACAGGACATCTTTAGGCGGCTACTGACAGACCTCGTTTAGGAGATCATTGAGCAAGATCGGATTCAAGGGTGAGCCAGTTCTTTCAGGCTGCCATGGGTCCTCTATGTTTTAGTCCGCTCTTTTCGAACTCAGACTTTCTAGTTAGACTTACTCGTATGTGTAGTTGGGTTGTACCCATTTTCTTTAGACTTGTTGAACTTTAGATGTTTTGGTACATTGACTTTCAGATTTTAGGGGTATTTTCCTCAATGTTTTAGTAACATTTTGTTAAACTTTCGGAGTTTACGGGAACTCCCCTTTATTTCTGCATTTAAACATCCTTCTGTATCCTTAAATGTTTAGTTCTTGGGCTAGCTGATTAGCATTAACGATTCCCCCACTGGAGGGTTAATCTTGGTGTCAATCACGACGGTCTGGGTCGTGACACAAACGCTACTAAAAGGGTTAATATTAGAAAAATGGTTAAAATTCATAAATTGACTAAGAGGGTCGGTACAAAGAATAGCTAAAGAAGAACATCAAATTTTAAAATAAGAGTTCAAAAATAAAATAATACGAGTCTATTAATTATTTTTTCTACCTTTATTTCAAGTCTTAACGTCTTTTTTATATACTCATAAGATATTAAAAAGGTTTATTTGTACTTCTATTTTAAAAATATTTTATCATGAATAAATTAAAGGACATTTTATGGATGAAATATTACTATAAAATAAATATGAATTAGAACAAAAAGTGTAACTTTTTTTAATGATTTTTCAGAATTTCAATAAGATTAAATTAATTTGGTGATGACATCGGTTTTTTTTTTTTTTTGCAAAATACAGATTTGTAATATTTAATAATTTTTTAAAAAAAAAAGTTAAAAAATTAGTTAAGTATTACCTAACTTAACTAATAATTAACTAACTTGTCCTAAAATTACAATATGTCTCGATCCTACGATGTCACTTGACATGATCCTAGGCTACACAATATTTTATTATATATAGATTTGTCCTCTTTTATTCTTTTATAGATCCACTCAAATATACTTAGATACTCTAGACTTCTGCCACTTGAGGTTCTCACCAAATTTTTTATTCAATTTGATCAATCAATTGTCAAGAGTCACAAAACATTCTTAAGGGTACAATATTTTAGTTGTTGAAATACAGATGACCGCATAAAATCTAATAGACTTGAATCAAGAAAATTAACAATGAAATGAAACAAGAAAAACATAAGAAAGAAATTAGCACGAAAGAAAATAAATTGGACTCAAAGAAATTGGTAAAATTTAGTAGGATAATCTAGTAATTTAAATTAAGTTATGAGCAAAAAAAAAGAAACTAGATGAATAAGAATCTAATATACTAAGACTTTGACAAAGAAAATCATTTAAGAAGAACTTAAGTTGGATTTCATGAAGAAGCTTTGAAACACCTTTAAAATGTTTATAGCTATTGAAATTTGCTCAGAGGAATGCAACATCAAATCTCATTATACGAGCATGTGATACAACTAATAACTCCTTAAGCAGTCAATATTCACACTTGGCAATCGACGTATCCATTTCCATACACTACTAGTATCATACCGTGAAATCCGTTTGATCCACCACTAGAACACATCATACCTGTCGAGTAGATCGCATCCAAATAGCCACACATTTCTACCTATTGAATAGCTACAAAACATTACCAAATCCATGTCGTAGCTAGCCCAAGTTATATGTATTTTTTCATAGGTTAGGTCGATGGCAAAAGGAACACACTCCATAACTCTAATCAAGTAAGCATCGGTATCGTTGTGCTAGTCGTGCCATGACCTCTTTGATATACACTCAATCATTGAAATCGTAGTAGAAATTTTGGCTTCAATTGGCGCAAGATAATTCTCATCAAATGTGATGATACTTTACTAGCTGTAGTTTCCAAAGTTACAATGTTCCTTATCTATTCGTCCCTTTAACATTTAACTTCCAATTGTCTAACTACTCTAGATATTGCCTATACCGCACAAGTATTGTTCCCGTTGTTGGGTAACTAACCTTACTCACCCCTTTGAATCGTTGAACATTCCGAAATTGACCAGGCTTCCTTTCCATAAGTCAATCACTTCCATGTTAATTTCATATCTAACATCAAACCCACATGATGACATCCCAATAGCACGCATGAAGAACCACGCAAAAAACATCACTATAAGTGAAAGAGTGGAACGAAGCTATAAAAATCTGACCGGAACACAGACGCATGATATAGATTCAAGAAGTGAAGGTTATTCTTAGATGTCCTCATAGCCTCTCGAAGATAAGCAAGAGATGTCTTTGTGCCGATCCACGACGCTCTACTAGACTTGGCTTATACACTAATGTATTGAACATAAGGTCATTTTTGGAATGTTTTTGTAAAAATTACCGTATTACTCCTCTCGATAGTTGCCTCGAGTCATGTTGGATTAGTTAGTGAAGTTGATTTGGGAATTTTGACCTATTCAATAACTACGGTTATTTAATTGATGTGTATTTATTAAATAATCTAATCAATTAAATTAATGATTAATGGACTAAATTGTTAATTTATTTAATACCCAATATCACTCTGCTCATATATATTAAGATAAATAGTGGGACTTGTCACTTTTAATATTGAATTATTTAAGAAAAGAAAAGGGAGGGGGGAAGTTATTTTTGTGAATGATAGATTGAAAAAGACTTCGCACTTCGGATTACAGGTAAACATTCAAAAAGTGCCACTACTCTTAAATTTATATACAACTAATTATATGATATTGATTATAGGGCATCATAGGATGGTTATCTTATTGAATTTAGAGCCATTGTCCTTCAGGATGTTACTTGACGTGATTTATTAAAAAGGGTTGAAGAGAATTTTCAAAATGTAAGTATTATGTAATGATTTCCATGTTATAGGATAGCTAATTGTTGCGCCCAAATCGCACACGCAAGTGCACATGGTCGTTCAAGTATTAAAGTGGCTCTTATAAATAGTCGGGTATCGTACCCACAGAGACTTACGTTTAGAATCACTTATTTACTCCAACTTTCAGCTAAGCACAAGTGTTAACAAGATTCCAAAAGTGATTTATTTTATAACTAAGAGTTAAACAAAATGTAACAAACGCGATTCAATTTCAAGGGTTTAAAACAATGATTGGGTAAAGTCCAGAGCTGCAGCTTTTATCAGGATTCATGCAAATAATATAAATTAAATGGGTATTTATCAACTAACGAATCAATGAATCACATGGTTAAAAGTATGATCATGGTCTCCCGACCTCTAATCGCCTACGATAAATGACAACCTAACTACATCATTGAGCGGGGATAGGCTGGATCAAGTACCGAGCATTACAATTTCTTCATGTATAGTGACCAAGTATGGTTTCTAGGTATATCCCTATCCTAGATACAAATTAACCCTAGTTATTAGAGAAATTCATGCTCCTTATGCCCCACATTCTATTCTCTTATTCCTCTCCCGAGTTCAATTTAGACAATGTGTTTATTTCAGTGGTGATCAGTCACGAAATATGAAAAACAAGAACATAAGAAAGATTCATATGATAATTGACATTAACCCAATGAAAACTTAATGAATTACAATCATCCTGTAGCCACATCCCTAGAACTAGGGTATTTAGCTACTCATAACAATAAATTCGATCAAATAATGTTTAAGCATCATAGAAAGATTGAAAGTAAAGAGTGTAGGAAAGAACCCTATAAAATGATGAAAAGTTCTCCAAGTCATCGTTCTTCATAACTCAGAAAAAGAATATTTTAGTAAAATAAAATATTGACCTATTTATACTAAAGTCAAAACGACCAAATCTGGGACCCAGGGGCACGACGCAGAGAAGCTTCACAGATTCGCTTCAAGGCACATTAGCCTTCTCCGCGACGTGGGCACTCCACGGATTGTTCTGCCTCAAAATTGCATCTCGCCACTTAATTCAACATCCCTCTCCGCGACGCGGAGAGGATACGACTATGCCTTGGAATTCTTTTCTTCCTTTTTCTTCCTTGCTTCGTCTCGACTTGAATCTTTTGTGTTCCCCATTGTCCATTTTTGTGCTCGTTTCTACCATTAAGCTCACCTACACAACTAATCATATTGGTTAGCTTATGTACAACCAAAAGACTCGATAAGACAATAAACAAACACATATTGAATTCAAACTTAGCTTAAATATGAGTATTATTATATTTTTAGGCATATAAATATGCCAAAGATCATCAATGCATTGTTGGGGAATCAATGTACTCTGGGCTCCTTTGTTCCTTTTGGAGTACGAGTTGCAGATGATATATCTTCTTTCAGTTTTGGATATTGTTATTATATTATGATTCAAGTTTTGATATATTGAGATATTTGATTAATTATTAGGTGCATTGTATTATATTAATGTCATTAAATTATTATATTGGAAGAATTAGATTTAATCCTAGGTTTGAAATTTGGAAATTATGAGAGTTGACATTTTAATTGGCTCCAAGATTAGGAACTTGATTATAGATTTGGGTGAGTTTTTGGGTCTAGACTAGACATATAGTAATGTGGGTGTTATTAGTTTCAAAATATTATTGTGATTATTTATTTGAATAAGTTGCATTGATTTGGAAGCCCAACGAAAGGGGAAGGCTCAAGTCTCAGAGTAATTGTTGATTTTTTAACGTTTCAAGCATACCTCATCCAGTTCTAGATGGCAATGATCGTAAATCAGTATAAACCCAACTAAATGAGTTGGGGTCTAATCCCACAAGGAGCGGTACGTGTTTAGAATTCAATTAAGAAGTATGAATGCGGTCTAATCAACCATAGGAATAAACATTATCGTAAAAGACATTACACAAATTAAAGGGATGACACAGATGTCAAATTGAGGGTTTTGGTTGTGATTATAAACTACAAACAGTCACAAACGATTTGAAATAACAATAGGGAGATAGATTCCCGGGATGTGATCGATTATAGGCAAATATAGGCATATGGGTAATTGCAACTACTAGTAAATAGGTAAATATCAGTGAGTAGGCTATACTATAAGGGAGATAGTTTTCTCTCGAACAACTACCCCGAATCAGGTGATTTCTTTTGCACACCAACAAGCATGACAATGAAGAACATCCCACACCTTAATCCATTTACTCTCTCTTGAGCTAATGCGTAAGATTTGGTTTAGGATTCACTCTCTCGAGCTAGACCCAAATCAACCCAATACCCACAAACCATCAATCAATAATTTTAGTTTAAAACTGCTCTCTCGAGCAAGCCAAGAACACAAATATAGAACTGCATTTGCAACTACAATTCTTCAATTAAACCACAATTAATGATTAAATTCACTTTTAAATAGCATTTAAACTAGCAATTAGCAATACCCATAAACTAATTCAGCCCATAATCACATGATCACACCCCAAGAATTGGGGTTTTAGATAAGCATCATAAAAAGATAAAAACCATTACCGAATCGATTATCCATCAACTGGGTAAGAGAGATTTAGTCTTTACAACGCTCAATTTGAAGAAAATCTGAAAACCCACTTCCAACTTCTCTGAATCGAAATTTTCAAATCTTCAAAGCTAAGGAAAACTATAGAGAAAAGTCTCCTATAACTAAGTTAGTTTTTCAGCAAAGTTCTATTGTCTAAAAAATTACTTAACTAAATGTTCAAAATCTAATTTATTGTCGCCGAAAATAAGCTACGAAAGCCCATTTGGCGAAGTAAGTTCGGCTCACCGAACCACTCGACGAGCCGCCCTTTGACCTCTTCCATCGCCTTTTCGCCTTGGCATTCAGCATCCTCAATGCCTGTTATTTTGGGCGATCTACTTTGGCTTCGCGGAACTACTCGGCGATCCACCGACTGCTCCTTTTCGTCTCCGAGTTGGTTCTTTCCTTCAGGGCTTGGCACACTGGAACTTTAGGCGGTCAGATAGCCACTCGGTGAATCGCCAAGTGACTTTGGCCATCACCATGCTTGCCTTTCTTTGTTCTTTCAGTTTGTTTTGTTCCTTTTTGCCCGTTAGTGTCCTTGCTTTGTTCCTCAATCTATGTTCCTAAAAATCAAGGATTTAACATTAGTTATGGCACAAATTAAGCATTTGAGGACACTAAATCTATATAAACAAAGCCCTAAATGAGTCCAAATCTCGAACTCATCAACACCTCCAACTTAAACTTTTGCTTGTCCTCATGTAAAACTTAAGTTCAGCACTTCAATAAGAATGTCTCAAATAGTGCTACATAAGATCCAATCATGAATGCACACAACAAGACTCAACTTACTCATGCAAGGATCAATTGTGAACTTAAAGATTCAAGTTGTGACTCACTAATATCAAAGATACTCAAGTTCACAATACTTGCTTCAAATGCAAGTTCAAGCTCAACAAAGGTACTCAAATGCCCTCACAACAAAAAGGATTCCATATTCACACACAAGTTCTCAACAATTCATAGTTCCGGAATCACATACGACTCTCACACTCACAAAGATGAACATATGCATGACTTCACCCATAGGTTTGCCCTTATTTTTCAATCAACATTTGTTTCAGCATACTCAAGATCAAAAAGGTCTTTTAGTCTTGTAACGGGGTTGAGTGTAAAGGTATGGTCATTTAGGCTCAGAGGTTGCTACCCTCATGAAATGTGGTCCGAACATCACTTTCTTCCTTTTCTTCAACATTTTGATCATGTTCATAATTCACCCTATTATTCACTTTCACATGGACTTCCGGATCACCTATCCTTCATACAACAAGTGCCCCTCACTCCAAAGAATAGTCCACACACTCAATTCAGCAAATCAAATATACTTTAAGGACTTTTCAAATATGGTACACTCTCACACAACAAAGACATCAAACATGTATGCATTGAGAACCATAAACTGGCCTATCATGTATATCTCTACTAATAAAGTGTGTTATGCTCAAAATCAAATAGAACTTGTTTCGGTTGTAATGTAGGCTTGAGGTAAGGGAGGATTCGTTTAAATAAAATTAGTGACTGTCCTCCGTAATGCACCATATTCAACTTTCTTCTTACATTCACAACTTTTTCTTCTCTTCAACCCCCTCTTTCTTCATATATTTCCACTAGTATTACCAACCTTGCCTTTATTTCTCACTCGCCCCTTTATTTCTATAGCTCTTTTTTTTTAAACACTCAACAATAGCCACCCTTGACTTAAAGATTTCTCTCGGGTTAAGGTGCACAATGCCCTTGTAAGGGCCAGGGCCATCATTAAGGTATTTACCAAGTTAGCCACCTTCAACTTAGGTTTTTAACCTTAGTCAAAGTGCACAATGTCCTATGGACCAGGGCCAATCTCATATTCAAACTCATGGGTAGCATTTTGCCACCTCTTTTCACTTTTCCCCAACAAACTAAACATTTCCACCCTATTTGCTCTTTCCGCTACTTACATTTTTTCTCCTAACATAGTGCATTAGGGATTTGGGATCAAAGCTAACGGTATCAATAGAAGGGGTTCGGCTTCATTACGTGGGTTGGAACAAAATCAAGGCTAAAAAGGCTCAATTGGGCTATTCTAGGGATATTATCTCTGATAAGGCTAAAATTCAAGACAATTCAAAGAAAGTCTATCATCATCTTCTAAACACAACAACACTTGTATTTCACTTCAACAACATGCCGGGTAAGTTCTAGACTCATATGCATTCATGGATATTACAAAAACTCATCGCTCATGGAACAAGTTATACTCAAGAATGGATCAATCACAACAACACAACCAGATCATGCACAAGGTCCAATTTAAGCTTAAGTTGCATCATTCAAGTCAAATACAAAAAATTAACTACATTCTTATATCAACTTCAATTCATGCTTTCATACATTTTCCTTTCAAAATTTCAGCTTCAACACACAAACCAACCTAAGACTCAAAGACCAAATTGCCCTTAGGACGGTCGTCATCCATCTATCATTGGGAAATGTGACTCAACAACGATTATTGACTCAATCATACAAAGACAATTTTTTTTTGTATTTTTCACGGTTCAGAGGGACTTTCCTTGGCCAAAGAACCGAAAACAACCTTCAAGGAACCCAAAATAAAACAAAACAAAAATAAAACATACTCTAACAATGTTCAAAACTATATATAGACCAGGTATGCTTTTCACTCCTCGCCCCACACTTAAACATTAGCACTGTCCCCAGTGCTTTACAAAAATATCAAAATAATACAAGAGGTAAGGTGAAAACACTCCCCGATCAATCCTCCATCGTATCATACCCTTCGGCCTCCTCCTTGGCCTAAGCAGGGTCTACCTCCTCATCAAAATTGAACTCTACCTCCGAGCTATTATGCAAGCGCTCCTCATCGGTCGAAATATCATTGTCGACCGGCTCACAAAGCTCAGGACCAATGCCAAGTAGGGCCTTGGCGTGGTTATTCAAACCTCTCCCAATTGAGTGTCAGTAGAAGCCCAGTAGCCATTCTGGAGGCGCAACATCTCCAAGCAGTACATCCTCGCCATAATAAGCTCATCGCGTCGATGGCGCTCAAGAATGGTGAGAGTTGGCCCAAACTCAGTGTCTGGCCCCTTTGTTCTAGTAATGTCCACCGACGCTGGGAATAAGGGTGCCATGGAGTCCACATTTTCTTTAGGAACACCTGTAGCACGACACATCCTGGTAATAACGCCACCAAAAGCATACATGTGCCCTTTATGAACTCGAGCCTTTCACATCGTCGATTTCAGGACAGCTCCAATGTTTAACTCCTTAGCAGTCATTAAAGCATATACCAAGCACACCCTGTCCCGAGTAATAATCTGTGTAGTGGAGACCCGGTATCAAGCAGTTCATGACAACCTTCAGCCAAATGCGTGTCTCCCTCAGCTTGTGAGCGTAGGGAAGAGATTAGTGATATCTCTTCCCACTATGCTTAGTCTATTGCGCCATGGACTGTGGACCGCAAAAAGTATGTATAATGGCCTGGTATGGAGGGCGTATGTTTAACCTTGGCAGCACTAGTGGATCAGTGTCCTGTGGTGTACCCAGTATGTCATTTATACCCGCGGAAGTGATAGGCACATTAACTCTCCGCACAGTCACAAAATGGGATCTTGCATCTGGGGCCTAGTTGGCGTAGAATTCTCGGACCATGTGCAAGTTGCACTCTTCCATCTCAGCAAAGATGAACTCCATACGCAGCTCCCTGATCCGCCTTAGTTTCTGTGGGAACTCCTGCGCCAAGTTGTCCCTGTCAATTCAAACGTCAGAGAAATACGATGCCTCCGTGTGCTTTTTGTACCACGCCTTCCCTTTCTTGGTTACAACCTTCACCCCGAATCGCCGTGTCTGGCCCTTGGAAACTGCAGGTGCGGGTGGAACATTCCCAGTACGGACACGTTTCCTATGGCTCGACGTGGCAACTTCCTTACCGCGCTTGTGAGAGTTTGACATGGTGACCTACAAGCATAGAAAAAATCAGATCCACATCTCCTAATCGGTAAGAAATATGGGTGGTGTAGAAACACCACCCCACACTTATTTCAATGCATTCGCTAGCCTAGGTACTCAGACTTTCCACAGGCGAACAAAGATAAACCAACAGTAAAATATTACCCTTTTCATTCACATATCTAAGGTACATACCACATCAATAATCAGAGTGAAAAATCCCAGTCGAGATACCGGACAACAAACTCACATGTTCTACCTTCACATTCTAACAGTGCTACTCAAGAATTCACACTAAACAACTTATACACCCATCAACTATGCATCATGCATGATAAACTAGCAAGTAGATAAACTATTTATTCCAAAAGTGAAACTACATCATTCATTTCAGGCATCAACTATGCACAATACTTACAAATATGCATGCTGGGGTAATTTCTGTTCAAAACAGTAAAAATACCTGTATCCATTCATCAACAACCATTTTCAAGCAGCCACAACCCACCAAAGTCACCCAAATTCATTGACAGCCCCTTTAGGACCCTACTGGTATGGACAACAACCCACACATCACCCATCAATGCACTGCGAATCAACCTAAAAACCGACACAAGTAGCACTAGGTGCTTCAATCAACGAAATCACACCCCACATGAGCATGCTCAACCAAACATGTTCATGAAACCCCCTACATTTATGCAAAACTCCCACATGACCGATTCCAAACCACAACAAGAAATAATAGATGATTTCTACTCAAGAATTAGAAAACACCCATAACCCACTAGGAAACCAACGATTTCAGCCAACCAAGAATCGTTCACAACCCCTATACATCAGTACCACATCATTCACAGTTACAACACCCATCTAATGCCAAATAAAGCATAAATCACATACCTGGAGTGATGAAAAAGAGTGAATTTGAGAGATAACGATGGAAAGTTGCCTCCGCATTACGGATTCACGCTGGAAAATCACAAGGGAAGAGGGAGAGGGAAAATTGGGGTTTTGATGGGTGAAGTAATGTGGAATTTAGAATGAATTTGGGGGTTAAAAGGGACTGGGTCGGGTTATTTCCAATGAAAATGGGTAAAAATCCATTTAATTAATGTAAATCAAAATTGGCTCACGCGACACAGTGCCTACACGGAGTCCTCTACCTTGACCTAAAAAATTAATTCCAAGCGAGGCAAAAATTTAGCCCATGCTCCGCGACGCCGCTCCATCACGTAGCTGCCTTCTTTTTGACGTAGAAGTCACTTACCGTCGAATCAAAATTTCGGGCCTCCCTCTGCAATGCGCCAAGTACACAGACCCCTCTGCCTCGTTCTGGAAAATTAAATCCAGGTGAGGTGAAATTTTCTCCCAGCTCCGTGACGCGGAACATGTCTTCAAACCTGATTCCTGCACATTTTTAGTACACAACTCATTAGAAAAAAAACACGATGGGTTGCCTCCCATCCAGCGCCTTAGTTTTGGTCGTGGCATGACTCATGTTTTTGTACTTTTCTGAATATGTCATATTTTTTTTTGTTGTTTACTAATTCCTATAAATTGAAATAACAAAATAAAAGCAAAGAAATCCTAACTATTATAAGGGTTCACGTTTTACCTCCCGTGTAGCGCCTAATTTAACGTCGCGGCCCGACCCATCTCATGACTCATTCGTCATTCAATGTGAGTGCTTCAAGCTCACGATCAACATCATTTCCAAAATAGTGCTTGACCTGTTGCCTATTCACAAGGAAAGTAGAGCTCTTTTCCTTGTTCCTTAGCTCCACCGCACCATGTTGAGTCATCCTCACCACTTTAAACGGGCCACTCCATTTAGATCGAAGCTTTCACTACTAAAAAATCAGTGAATACCGACCTAAAAATTTCCGACCTCAAATGAAGGTCGGTAATTTCTGACCTCCGGAGGTCGGTATTTACAAATAGTCGGTTTTTATGCAAAATAAAGCGAAAAAACCAAATTTCAACCTTTGGAGATCGGAATTTTTCCCGAAAAAAATGAATTACAATAAAAACCGACCTCTTGATGTCGGTATTAAACAAATAAATAAATAACAATATTTTATTTTTTCTCAATTAAATAATATCGACTTCTGTATGTCGGTAAAATTAAATAGTATGAAAAATAAATTAATATAAAATACCGACATCAAGAGGTCGGTTTTTATTGTAATTCTTTTTCTGGGAAAAATTCCGACCTCTTGAGGTCGAAATTTTTTCTCAATTATGTGTAAAATTATAATATTGACTTCTGAATGTCGGTAAAATTAAATAGTATGTAATTAAAATACCGACCATGAGGTCGGTATTTTTATTTCATCTAATTACTATTAATTAAAGCATTATCCGGAGGTCGATATTTTTATTTCATCTAATTACTTTTAAAAGCGACATCCGGAGGTCGGTTTGTTTAAAATGTTCAAACTAAATTTTCATTTTACACCTATAATTAATTGTAAGTTGATAAAAGCAAAAACTAAATTTCGACCTCAGGAGATCGGAATTTTTCCTAGAAAATGAATTACAATATAAACCGACCTCTTGATGTCAGTATTATTTTCTATTTTGATTTAATTTTATTTAAATCGTCTTCCGGAGGATGATTTTGTGTAAAATAAAAAACAAAAAAATTATAATACTGACTTCCGAAAGTCGGTAAAATTAAATAGTATGTAATAAATTAATATTTTCAATTAACTTTAAATAAATCGTCCTCCGAATGACGGTTTTATACAAGTTAAAAAATAATTTAATATAAAATACCAACCTCCCGATGTCAATATTATTTAATTAAAATTTAATGTGATACCGACCTCATGACGTCGGTATTTTTTAATTAAATCTAATTACTTTTAATAAAAGTGACATCCGGAGGTCGGTTTGTTTAAAATATTCCTATTAATAATCATAATTTTGCTATTGTGCATAATACTAAAATTTCATTTTACACCTACAATTAATTGTTCAAAAAGTGTAACAATTTTGTATACTTTTATAAATAAAAAGTTAGAATTCATGGAATAAATAAAAAAATATCTTTAATCCATATTTAGAGTATGAAACTACGTTGATATGAATTAGGAGATAATTATATATACTTGTATTTCTAGAGTAATGTACAAATTCTATAAGTCCGTCGTCTAATCATGAACTTAATATCTCATGTCATGATGTAGAGGTGAAGAACTAACATATAATCAATTCTAGTATGAAATGCGAGATAGTATTATTATATACGTTCGATCTAATTGAAGGGATGTTAAGTGTAGTGATCACCTCCTAATTATGATGACATGTAAACGATACTTTATCGGAGTATGAAATACGTTGATTAACTATATACTCCTCGAGTAGTTTAACAAATCAAGTCTTATATACTAGTGGTTTAGATATGAAATACATTATCAATTAAAGAAATACCGATGATCAATTCAAGGAGATTTATATATTAAATTTGATATTGATAAAATTTTGTTGATCAATAAAATTAAATTTATATAATTAGGAGTTATATAATTTAAATTTATAAAATTAACTTGATCGATAAATTAAATTTATTAAATTAAACTTATGTTGATGTGTAGTTAAATTATATATATATATATAT